>JAYJMB010052366.1:0-28753 GCA_036873735.1 Pouteria campechiana
AGTGATTACAATTTGGGCAACTTTAATCTGAAATTTTTGTATATGAGTTACATGATTTTAAACATGCATTATCTGCCTCATGCAACCATAATTAATGCATTATATTAGCATGAATTAAATTATATTGAAAACAATGGAATTCGGACGAAAAGTGCACTGACAGAACACCTTACCAAGTACCCCTTTTGAGGTTGATTAAAAATAATTTAGTGATATTATTTTATTATTTTGCCAAAATAAAAATATGCAGTTATAATAAATATAACTTAATACTATCATATCAAATTTCATGAACAAAGTCCACTGTTTGACCCCTCAAAAAATTATGAACATTAAATACCCTGAAAAGGAGATGTTGTTAGTTTGACAACTTGCTTTATTTTTAATCTTCTCATTTTGAATTAATTTAAGCTAAAAGTTTTACCAACATTATATTATATTATGATGAATTAACGTAAAAAACTTTATGGAAAAAATAGATGTATAATCTCGTCTAACAGTTTTTCTTTATATGTTCATATTTTAATTTTAAATTAATCAATTTACATTATTTTGACCTGCAATGTTTATTGAACATTTTTCATATTATTTGGAATCTACAAAAATATTTTTAGGTCAATTGGATATTTATAAAATAGTAAATAAGAATTTTATTTTAGAAATTATGTACATGTATTTTATGCCCCCAGGAGTGCCGATAAATTTTAGTTTTGGGGCCTGATTGGCTCCGAGCCTAGTGTAGCTCATTTATGTATTTTATGATGGCCATGGGGCCAACTTGTATCCACCATGTGGCGAGGAGTGGCCTGGTTGGCTAGTGGGCGGTTGTGTGGGCAGCCGGCGCGGCCGAGCGTTGCTATTGGCTTGGATGGCCTAATTGCTATGATTGGCCTGAGTGGCTTATGTAGGCGTGTTTATAGAGAACTGGTACTCTTGTGAGGTGATAAGGGCAGGGTGCCACTGGATACAGCAATATGGCTGTGTGGACCTAGCAAGCTTCTAGCCGGGAGTGCCAAGATGGACCTGACACGTTGAAGAGTGAAAGGGTAGCGTTCTGGTTTGTGTGCCTCTCAAGGAAGAGTGTGTGGATGATGGTGGGGCAGTATGTGGGTATAAGAGGTAATCATGGATTGGTAGATATAAAAGGGTAGTATGACATATTGGTATTTGAGTCGGTATTGATCGATTAACTATTTATACAATATTGTTATCGGTATTCGAGTCGGTATTGACCGATTAACTATGCATACGATATCATTATGAGTATGTGTATGAAATAATTAATGAGATATTAACATTAACATCTTAATGAACCTGGCCACTGACTGACTATGACATCCTGCATATGGCATGGCATGTTTTCCTGTTTGCATCTTTGTTATTACTCTATTTGTTGTTGTTAATTACATTATTTATAGTCATGTTTTTCGCTCACCTACTTACTGAGTTTGCCCAGACTCACCCTTTTATTTAAATTTTAGCTAACAGGTCAGAGGACGGAGCCCAACAGGGTGTTGGGTCTCGCGATGGGGCTAAGCCATGACACCAGTAGAGGCTTTACTCCTTTCATGATGTATAACGATGTATATTGTTGGATGGAATTGGAATGTATATGAGATATGTACCGTTACTAGGTTTTACAACATATCATTTTATGGTTTGAGTGTATATGATTTGACAGCTAGGGTATGTTATATCCCAATCTTGGTCTGTGGGTGTTGTGGTGATGTGTGTTTTGGAGACCGTAGTTATATAATTTGTGTAGAAAATGGTAGGGCCTGGAGGTGGCCATATTATATTTTCATATTTGTTATATAATTATTGTGGTTTAGTATGTTGTATACAGGATAAAGGTGGTAAATCAAGGGAGACTCTGTCAGAATTTTTTCTGAATTTACCACTTGTAACACTCCAGGGAGGCGAGGCGTTACAGGCATCCACCTAGATCAAAATGAAGTTCCTCTTTCCAACAATGTTGATGCGCCGACATCCATTTTTGGTGCCTCAGAATCCATCCACACCAAAGAGAAAATTGATTGCTAGCAAGTTTAATGTTGTGGCATCAATGTTTGGTGTTGCGGCATCCAATCAACCTATGGCAAAAACTCTATTTCCAATTATTTTGATGTCTCAACACTGAAGCTTGAGAAAAGACTTTAGATTTTCTGAGATTGCTTGGAAACGATGATGGATTTTCTAGAATTGCTTGAAAAAGATGTCGAAAGACAAATCTTCATGAGAGGAAGTATAAAAACAAAGGGAAGTCACCCTAGAGAACATCTTGGAGAGTACAAGGGATATTTTTGGGAGATTCTTGAAGAGGCTTTTGGAGAGGAAGAAGCTTCAAGCTGCAAACCAAGCCAAGCTCCATCGGGAAGAGTTTGCTACCATTTTAGTTCTTGTCTCTTTGGTGGTTTCCATCTTATTCATCATTTGTAACTTGGATTAAAGTTGGAATCTAAATTTTGATAATGATACATGAATGTTTTATGGATTCTCATTTCATTATGAGTAGCAAAACTCCTCCTTCTAAAGGGGAGATGGATCTTGTGCTGACATTATAGTGTGATTAATGGGTTATATGATTGAGAGTTCTTGATGGTTTATTTATGATGCTTTGCTTTCAATGCTTTTAGTTTATTGTCCATTTATTGAATGAATACATATTTTAGATTTGACATTCGGGAGAGGTAATCTCGAATATGATCTTGGCATCTTAACATGAGATTCTAGATGACTTGGGAGAGCTTTTAGGTTCTATGAAATCATTCAAAAGAATCACAAAGTAAAATGCATTCTCTACCTTTCAATTTTTATAGGGATATCAAAATTGGAATGTAGAAAGTAGATACTTATCTTAGAACTCGGGAGAAAGAGTTAAGTGAATTAACATTCTTGATTTATAAACCTATAGAACGATCAATGTATAATGAGTTAAGAGCATCATGATAAAGCACAAATGAAGTCGATCCTCTAGAGCTTCTTTATCTTGAAATCTTCCATTTGAAAGCCTGTTTATTTCTAGTTTTTAGTTAAACTCACATTACTTGATTTTCCAAATAAAATTAGGATTATTCATTGTAATAGATAGTGATCAATTGGAATACACAATCCCTGAGACGATTCTTTCTTACTACTATACTATAAAACTTGACCCCTTGCACTTGCGGTATAATTTGAAGTGAACGAGTTTTTGACGCCCTTGCAAGGGATTGGCGTAGTTTAATTTATCACTAATATTGCTACAAGATAGTTTTAATTTTAATTTGGAATTGTATTATTTCATCTATTATGAATTTTCTATTCTCTTATCTTTATTTGATTCGATTTCTTTTGTTTAATTGATAGTGTATACAAGATCCAAGAGAACTTAATTTAACTTTGTTTGATCCAGAAATTGAATGAACACTTTGAGAAATCATAAGGGCAAAGAGAGCCAAATCAAGCATAATGGCAAAACTAAATGAACCAAGAGCAATAAAAGAATACTTCAAACCAATGGTTAATGATAACTACTCTGGCATAGCTGGTCAAATGATCAATGCAAACAACTTTGAGCTAAAATCAGCTTTAATCAACATGGTGCAGCAAAATCAGTTCGGAGGTTCATCAAGTGAAGATACAAATGTTCACTTGGTGATGTTCAGAGAAATCAATGACACTATGAAAATGAATGGTTTTCCAAAAGAAGCTATTAGACTGAGATTATTCCCATTTTCATTGAGGGATAAAGCAAGAGGTTGTTTACAAAGCTTACAACCAAGAAGCATCACCATGTGGTATGAGATGGTGAAAACGTTCCTAGCAAAACTCTTCCCGCCTGCGAAGACTGCTCTGTCATTATTACTATATATTATTTTGATGGTAACAAAACTTATATTAAGATAAGAAATATTTATTCTTAAATTTCTAATCAAATCTCCAACAATCATATGCATAATCATGATCTAATAAATGTTAATCGGTATGAATACATAATCATGAATGTTTAATTATGCAAGCATTCATCCACAATTAATGGTGTGCTTAACCCTAATAAGTTATTCACAAATCTACTGAATCATAATTCGCACCATACTCTATTAAGCTTTCATTGAAAAATGTAATTTGTGACTTATCCTTGCTCTATAATGTGATTAAATTATATGAGGATAACATACATTATGAATCTGAAAAATGTTGCAAGTGTAGAAATGCTCTAAGTGCAGGATCACAATCATCCACAATAAACTACCACAATTATCTGCTATGTTCCGAGGGAGTTGAAGTGATAAAAATCGTGAAAGAAGAAGAAGAAGAAGAAGAAGAAGAAGAAGAAGAAGAAGAAGAAAATAGAAGGTTTGAAGTCAAGTAACAAGAAAGATTGCATTGTCTAAGAGCAGCTTTCATGAAAGCAATGGGAGATATAAGGCTTCAAAGATATGCTACAGCAAGCTTGTGTTGTCTATTAAATACAATAAGAAATTTCTATAGACAAATGCAAGATAGAAGCATTTGAAGAAGAAATCATGGTCGAAGAGCATAAAGGTGTTCGAGAATTTGGCACTATCTACACCAACTAAACAAAGCTTGTCTGAGATAAAGAAAGAAGAAGAAGCTCAATCAAATACTCAGACAAAGAAAGAAAGAACAAACTGGCATCTAGACAATCATACATAAAGTGAAGAAAACTTTATCTGATCAACAAAGTTAAAAGAATAGATTTGTCTAAGGATAAAAAGGCAAGATGAACTGACAAAGGAGTGCAACTTTAAGCTAAGCCATGATAGAGAAATCAAGAATAAAGAAAGTAAACAATCTTTATGGGGCAGACAATGCTTCTTCATTGTAAACGAAGTGACTTTCACTAGACAAAGTTTTCTTTTCATCAACCGAAGTGACTTTGTTAGTTATAAGTAGCTGACAAGGCTCCTTCTCTGATAGACAAAATGAATTTGTCAATTATTTGTCTATTGAAATCTACAAATGAAGTTGCAGGCCACAGACAAAGTCTTCCAAATGGTTCATCTATTGGTTAGTCTATAGTAAGTGATAGACAGAGTTGTGGTGCACAAACTGTAATACATATGGTGTTTGAAATCTACTCATGAAAATGGGTATAGTTTACTCTATGAATTTGATAAATTTCACTAAATTGAGTTATATAAAGATAATGAGAAGAAAAAGATCTAAAATGGTGAAATTGAGCAAAGGCATGATTATGATCTATATGAATGACCTAATATGATTACCATAGATATTATGATGTGTGGGGAATCTTGGTTTAAGACTTGTATGGATTTTAGAATGAAAATGGCATTTGAAGTCATTTATAGCAGAAAATTTAGAGAAATTCAGTTAAAAATAACTGAATGAGTGATTTTTGGAAATTGACTTCAAATAAAGTGGTAAATAGCATAGCGTGTTCCATTTCATGCATGTGATGTGTGGGAAGTAATCTTGTTGATATATGAAGTGTTTGGTATAAAATAAGGCTATGGATGATATTTCATAAGTGTGAATTTTGATTTTGAATAGGCTTTGTGATGAATGGGTTGTCAATTGAGTTTGAAGTGAGAGTTAATTTATTAAATAAGAATTTTAGGAGGATTATGCATGAGAGTAATGAAAAATGAAATAATTAAAATTTTTGTGATGATAGATGAGAGAAAAAGTAAAAAGTTTGGAAGAAAACTAAATGAGCACAAGTTTGTATTATGAAAATGTTGAAATTGAAAAAGCGATCATTGTGATTGATTTTTGACATATATAATGGATTTAGATCTTGAAATTATCTATCTAATGGGTTATCAATTGAATTTGAAGTAAGAGTTAATTTCTTAAATAAGAAATTTAGGAGGATTATGCATGAGAGTAATGAAAATGAAATGATTAAAATTTTAGTGATGATAGATGAGAGAAAAAGTAAAAAATTTGGAAGAAAACTAAATGAGCACAAGTTTGTATTATGAAAATGTTGAAATTGAAAAAGCGATCATTATGATTGATTTTTGACATATATAATGGATTTAGATCTTGAAATTATCTCTCTAATGGGTTATCAATTGAATTTGAAGTAAGAGTTAATTTCTTAAATAAGAAATTTAGGAGCATTATGCATGAGAGTAATGAAAAATAAAAGGATTAAAAGTTTAGTGATGATAGATGAGAGAAAAAGTGGAAATTTTGGAAGAAAACTAAAGGAGCACAAGTGTGTATTATCAAAATGTTGAAATTGAAAAAGGGATCATTGTGATTGATTTTTGACATGGATAATGGACTAATTTGAAATAATGTTCAACATAGAAGTTTTATATCATGCAATTATCTAAGGGAAGAAAAATTACTTAATTTTGATTTCAAATGAGGAAGTTATGACTAATTGTAACGCCCCACCCTCCTACGGCCGTTACTCCATTTTACACCGTAAATCCACACATTGAAGTATGGGTGAAATCTTGATGAATGATGTGGATGAGATTAGGCTGGGGTTTTGCAGAAATTTTGATGGAGGATATGAGCTATAATTGGTGTAATTAATGGTTAATTATTATTTTAATTAACTTGAGATATGATTTAATGTAGATGGAATTTAAATTCAGCAATTACATGATGATAACAGTTGGATATAACCAAGCTGTCCACTAATTGTTTGTGAAAATTCCATTAAGAGGAAGTTATGTAATTAAGCCCTAATAGCTCAAGGTTAAGCCCTGGTTAATCTATGTATTAATGAGGCATTTTTGAAATTTTTCAGGGCCTTATACTAATATACCGAAATTGTTCTAAATGACTAAAAAATAATGAGATGAACGAATTGGGTTACTTTACCCAAATGTTTGACATGTTTTGAGGTGATTTGGAAAACATTATTAACATGAAAGTTGTAGCCCTTGAAGTTAACTTTCTAATGCCCTAAAAATTAGGTCATTTGGACATTATATGTGGATGTTATGATAAAAATACTAACATTGTATCGAGCAAAAAGACCTTGCATGGCAAGACTTTTCTCTACTGCAACAAGGCTTTTCTCTGTCATGGCAAGGCTCTAGAAAATTAACTTTTGGGCAAACAGCAAGACCTTACCTTGGGAAGGCAATTTTTTGTTGTGGCAAGGACATTTTCTGTTGTGGCAACTCTCCAAAAAATCATGTTTTGGCTTATCCAGCAAGTCCTTATCGATGCAAGACTCTCCCCTGTCGCGGCAAGGGTCTTGTGTCATGTCGAAGTATGAAAAAATCCAATTTTTTAAAGCCTTGGCCCATCCCATTTTCTTATTTCATTTCGTTTCTTTCTCCCCTACACTCCAAACCCATGCCCTAGCTTCATCCAACCCAAAGTCATGCTTTTTTAGCTTGGGAGATCCTTTGTTTAAGTGGAGAATTATGCAAGCATGCCCCTAAGCCCGAGTTTTAGGATTTTGAATGGCGGAAAATGGAGGCAGAACCGATTTCTTCCAAGTGGAGTGAGCTAATGGGAGTGTTGGACTTGGATTCACATTCTTGAATGGAAGACACACTTATATTTCATGGTAAGTTATTTCTATTAACCAAATTTCTAATTTTCTATTAATTAGGGTTACACGTGAACTATAAATAGTGATTTTGAGGGTAAATTGGTGGGGATTAATGTGCAAAACCATAAGGGGAATGATTAATCTATGCATAATAATGGTTTAGAATAGAATTGGGCATGAGAATTTGGGGTTTGCTTTGTTAGGGTTTGAAGTAAACTGTGAACAATAATTTTTGAAGGAATTTGATATAGATTGATGTGAGAATTGTGGGGAAGATGATTAATTAGTTAATTGTAGTATTTTTCACATGCTTTAAACATGAGGAAATCAAATTATGTCGTGATCCATGAAGAAAATAATAATCTAATTGAATAGTAATTTGGGGATTCATATATAATGACATTATGTAATGGTTGGAATGAATTAAGAACTCAATTAACTTGGTGTTATAGCAAATTCAATGTGTGTATAACTAGAAATGAAATATAGAGGTTATGTCTTAGTAAAAATGTTAAGTTAAGCGATGTATGTTATATGTTTGATGATATGCTTCAATAAGAAACAAAGTGGGCTTGAATTTATGATATATATATATATATATGCAGGGACAATTGAACTTGGATTTGGAATCAAAGAATTTAAAGAATTATTTTGGTGTGGTACTATGATTCTACACTAATGTAAGTAGGCTCTTTGTTTTAGCTATATGGAATATTCCATTTGTTTAATCGGGCATTTGTATATTGGTTGGGGATAGTGCATATCCCATATTTGTTTATTTTTTATATGTAGTTAGTTTGGAAATACATGAATGTTAGGGATAATATATATCCCTTGGTTGGAATTATTTAATGTTTTGTTTATAGGAAGGTTATGTGATTGTTGGGGAGTAGTGAGGATGGTTTATAGAAATGGTATTGTGACGTGTAGAAATCACTAAAGTTGAATACATATGTATGAAGTATATTGGCATGATTGAATGCAATCATGCCAGTATTGAATTGATAATGTAAATGAGAGTTTCATGAGTATAGATTTTGATTACTTGGATATGAAATAATGTGTTGGTTATGAACATGTTATTTTAATTCATTATTATTTTTGAATCATACCTACTTACTGAGTTGCCCAGACTCAAGCCTTCTTATTTATATTTTTAGCTGGCCAGTCAAGCAAGGGAGCCCAAAGATGATGTTCATTATTATATTTCACAAAAAATGAATGTGGTATTGTAATGCAAATTTGGAAACCATATGTAATTGTATATTTGGATTCAAAATTTCCAAGTGATGTGTAATTATATTTCAATTGGATTTGTATAATTGTAGTGGAAATATTTCAATTAATGTATAGTCAAATGTATGGTATGTCATAAATAGGTATAGTTGATGTTGTATTAGAATGATATAATCCCAATTATGTATACTATCATCATGGTTTGGGCCGATCTTGGGCTATGGGAGTGTGGGTGTGTGTTTTAGAATTTATGTTATTAATTTATTTTATTTGATCAATATTGTATAGGTTAGACCCTGATATTTTAGGTTATACTCTGCCGAATTTTTAACAGAGCACCCCACCTTAAAAGTGGAGAAATCCCAATGAAATATAGAGGAAAATGTAGCATCACGCTTTGGAAGGCGAGGCATGACGGAATAGTATCAGAGCCTAGAACTTATCTATGTGAAAGTCCTAGACTCTAAGTTGATAGTCCTAGACTCTAAGTGATAAGCCCAGGATCATGATGGCTATGAGATATTAAAAACAGAGATAGGAAATGACATGCCTAAGGACAAGTTGATCGTGATTTGAGAACATGGGAGAACATTAGTTATAGGTAATAGGAAGGTGTGAGAAAGAAAATAAAGGTCAAGTAAATGATAATTATGTAGAGATATGATTATGCAAAATTCGTATGAATGAAGTTTGATATTATTAAAAGATGAATTTTGAAAGGACTATAGAAGCATTGTAATAGCATAAGCATGATTGAAATAAGTAATTATATCGGTGACAACTATAGGTTATAATTAGAGTGGCATAGAGAAGCATGGTGATGGCACAAGGAAGCATAATTGGATGTTTATATATTTTGGATATTGAACTAGTTTTAATTTTGTTTATGAGATTGAATTGTAATGTAATCAACTGTATGAACCCTTATGGGTTATTTGATGAATTCAACTTGAGATAGTATGATGTGATATGATTTCCAAATGTTTGTCTGTGTTTTGATGGATTATGGATTTAATTCAGAATTAAATAAATATTGTAATGAATTATATGTTAGACACTTTGTGGATTCCTTGATGAAATTTTGATTGAAAACTTAGTTATGAATGAATAATTTGCTTATGGACATGTTGAGTTGAATAAATAGTTATGTGGGCCATGAATGTGTTGATTGATATTAGGCTTTACCAAGGTTGAATTGGATTGTGTGTATTGAGAATATGTGATGTTTTATTGAATAAATTTCCTTGTGAACAATCAAATTGAACAAATTATGAGATATGAATAGTGACTACCCCAATTGTTTTACTATGTATGAGTTATCGTAAGTAATATGTTGATGTTATGAATTAGAAGGATAGAAGTTGATATTTAAAGCAATTGTTTTGAAGACTAGTCATTCAATTATTTTGGAATTGTAGAGCTATAATGATATTGTATTATACGATAAAATGATGTGAATTGTGATTAATGAATTTATGTATTCCCTCGTGTGATGGACATTGAATGTTGTTAGAAATTGAGACATGCTTTGATAGTGATTGGGAATTTGAAGCATGCTTGGATTGGAAATGAGAATAGGATGTATGCTTGACTTTTAATCTAGATATCGACATCATTTTTTTGGAATTGAACTTGGAATAGATATTATTTGGTTGAATTTAACTTTGGATGCCTATTAGAATAGTATTTGTATGAAATTGGGTTTGGCTATTTGATTGAGGTGTGGAGATTTGGTTAATTGATTAAGGCTTGGATAATTGACGATTTGATTGAGTCTTGGATGCATGACTGAGGTGCATACTTGGAATAATATGCCTCTTGGAATAGAATTGATATGTATTAAAGATGCCTGCTAGAATATGATCATCATGTATTTAAGGTTTGTGTGCTTGTAGGGATGGCTTCTTTGGTTTCTAATGGAATCCATCCAGAAATTGACTATGTTGACTATACTACTAGACTATTGGACTGACACAGCTTAACAAGGGGCCACCCATCCTGTTCAATTAGAAAACAACATGACACACTTGAGGTGACGGCTACCAGGGTGGCAATATGGTGGCATTTGGCATTTGTGTGGCATTCAGGATATTCATGATATTGATGACATCCATTGCATTCATGACATTCATGGCATTCATGGCATTCATGACATTAATGCCTACTTACCAACTAATGAATCATCATACACTCTTCCAACTTCATTTATTTTCATCCTTTTCAGATTATCCTGCATAGGGCAATAATCCCAATCATTTAAAATTACAATTCTTAATTCATTTTCTACTAATGTATTTCAGATCTACACAAATCACAATTCAATTTATAGCTAGGAATTCCAAATCAAACTTATTCATATTATATCTCATTCATTAGCATTTCAAAATACTTTGTTTCTAACATCAAGTCCTTGTCGTACAACATGAATAAGGCTTAAACTCTATCAAACTAACTCAATTAAACCTTTAATTCAACAAATTTGCGGCTTACATAACCCATACATAATTTTTCTTGATTAACCTAAACTAGGTCATAGTCCAAAATCCATTTTCAATGATCCAAATCATCCTATACAGGTCCCAAAACATCATTAAGCATGAATTAGTCATTTTTCTCATGTTTGTAACCATAAAATCCTATCATTTTCCTAAAAATCCACTATTTACAAATGGGTAGAAACCCTAGCAAACCAAATTTATGATTTCTCATGCCTAAATCATCATAATCAATTTATAAAATCATTTCCCCTATAATTCCTACATCACTTTCATATCAAATCTCCCCAAAAGTTACTGTTCATAATATGTAAGGAACCCTAGCAAGCATAAATTAGAAAGTTACTTATGGAAAACAAACTTACCATGATATTCGAATGTAGCTTTCACCCATAGATGAGAATCTAGGTCCAAATCCTCCATTAGTTCCTTCTAATTGTATGAAATTAGCTTTTCTCCCTTCTTCTTTCATCAAAATGACTGAAACTTGGGTCAAGATTCATGGTTGATGGGTTCTCATCCTAAACACAGTTTTTTCCTCAAATATTTGATGCAAAATTGGCTAAATGGAGTCTAGGGCATGAGTTTGGGGCAAGGGAGAAGAAACGGGATGGATAGAAATGAAAACGGAACAAGCCAAGTCTTTAAAAAATCAAATTTTTTGGTGCTCCAATATGCCACAAAGCCAGTGTTACGACATAGAAAACCTATTTTGTGCCACAAACTTTGCTGACTACCCAATGTCACGACATAGAAAACCTATGTCAAGACACTGCCTTTCTGTGTTGCGACATTGAGGCGATACTAACCTGCTGTCCTAATACACTACTAGTAATTTTAGTATAACTTTTACATAAGATATCCAAATGACCTAACTTTTGAGACATTAGAAGGATAAGTTCAATGGATACAACTATTATGTTAACAAATTTGTTCAAATCAACCCACAAATATGTCTAACAATTTGATAAATTTGACCCATCTTATTCATCATGTTATTTTTCAGTATCTAGAACAGTTTTGATGTATTAGTCATAACTTTCTCATATAATATTGTAATCAAGTTATTTTTCTTCCATTGGATAGATAATTTGATAATCTACAACTTTCATGTTGAACACTTGTTCAAATTAGTCCATTATTTATGTCAAAAATCAATCACAATGAATCCTTTTTCAAATTCAACATTTACACTTATGAAAAATTACCATAGCTTCCTTTTTACATAAAACATTTCAAATTTCCCGATAATCACTTTCCACACATCACATACATGAATTGAGACTTGTTCATACCATTCAGTACCTCATTTGAGGTCAATTATCAAAAATTACCTATTCAGTTGTTTTTACCGACCTTTTTCTATCATAAGCAACTCCATAGGCCATTTTCATTCTAAAATGCATCCAAAACTCAAAGTAATATTTTAAACACATTATAGTATACATAATAACTATCTTAGGTCATTAACATTAATCACAAATATAATTTTTCCCAAATTCACCATTTCAGTTCTTTTTCTTCTCATTGGCTTTATATAGCTCAAAATAGTGAAATTTATCAAATTTATAAAGTAAACTCAACCCATTTTCACATGAGTAGATTTCAAAGACCATAGGTGTTACATACTGTTCATAAAACATGGCTATGCTCTATCTCAACCAATTACATATACAGGTCATGGGTCAAACATGAATTATTGCAATTCAAGGGATACTCACTATCCCTATTATTCATAAATCATTAACTTTTAGAAAATATAGAATATTTCAAATCCCCCAAACAAAACATTCATGCTCGAAAATAAACATTGGGATATTCTATTTCCCTATCCATGCATTGAGCAGTCAAAGCCTACTTACCTTATTGACGAATTATCTCTTAACTTCTTGAGCTCCATAATGACACAAGTTCCATAGCTTCACATCTAGCTCAATTGTCCTACATAGACCACAATCTTATTTGTTTACAAGGCCATTCTAATTAATTCATAACAAGCCATGGAATTATGCTTTTTAGATATTACCAATCAGTTCATTGTTAAACCTTTATACCTTTCAAGTGCATAGCTACACTCTCACCTTGACCTCAAGGCCATTTAACTTATATATCCAACATACACTTCAATTATCACATAAGTGATCATATAAACACTAGTTAAGCTATGCACTCATTCAACTAACTAGTTAAATACTTTATACACTAAAGCCCTTTCTCATTGTCAATTAGGTTATTATCCAAAATCATATATATCATTCTTAAATAAGTCTCAAAATACTATAACAAGTAATTAATCATTTCTCCCATAATCTTGTCAACAAATCCCATCATTTTCCCAAAAGTCACTCTTCACAACCCTAGCTTGGTATGATTCAGCATTTCTCATATCCAAATCACTCCCAAATTCATGATAAATACTCCATTAAACATTTTACCCATACAAATTATGTATAACTCATGAAATTTCTCCCAATTTCCATTGTTCACAAAAGCTATAAAACCCTAACTTAGCAAAACTTGAAATTTTGGGTAGGGAAAAGTAACTTACTATGAAATCCAAGCATGGCTTCCACCCATGCATGCAAATCCAAGTTCAAGACTTGAAATAGCACACTCCATTTGTAGAAAATTGGATTTGCCTTCTTCCTTCACCATCTAAACTGAAGAAATTTAGGTTGAAAGTAAGATTGATGGGTTTTCCTTTCTAAACATGATTAATCCTAGCTAAAATAATAAAAAATGGGCTAAGACATAGAATTTGGGTGTGGGGAGAAAGAAAACGGAACAGACTAAAGAAAAATGGGATAAAGAAAAATGGGATGAAATGGCTTTAAAAAGCCATCCGACAGACTTACCATTGACTGGTGTCGTGGCCTCAAATTCTGTGCCGCGATGCCAGTTTTTGCTAAACACCTGCACTCTCGGCTTCACTAATCGGCGCCACGGCCCTGCCATCTAGCGCTGCAGCTCTGATATCTATGCCGCAACTCAACTTTCTAGCGCCGCGACGCAGCTTTCTGCTGCCGATCTACTCTATCTACACGTAAAAACATCGTGGCTATGAATTTCTCAGCCGCAACCCTATTTCGTTGCCCTTATAATTCTTTGATTTTTCAACCATTTTCAAACCTCCTTTCCATATTCTTTTTTAATCATTTATTCCACATAAAAATACATAAAATGCACCAAAATTTTACCTCAATCAACTTGTAATCATGTCACATAATCATGCACATATACGTAAACTTGTACACTTAGATTTCACTCATATGAAATTTCTACATTCTCTTCGCTCATGTAAAATTTATACATTCTTAGATTATTGCATTTCGAAACACATTGCGTCACCTCAATGCACCATTATTTCTTACTATAGACAATTGCAATGCATTTCAACACATAATTACTTAAAATTCAATATCCTGTGTGCTACATAAAACTACTGGTCAAACTATAAAAACTGGTTTAATGGATTGGCTGGTTCCCAATCTCTTTAAGGATTCATTGTAAATGAACAGGAAAAAAATGCTTTTGAACAAGCCGATTGAATATTTCTGTTGTAAAGGCCTAATGGGTGGGAATGGGGATGGGTTTGGCTCACATTGTCGAAGAACGTAAAAACGAGTCTAAGTGGAATATTAGCTCCATACATGGTGTAACTTAAGATCATACTCTACTATATTTATACAGAACCCTCTATAAGTAAGATAAATAATCTATTTCATTCATTTAATTTAAATTTGTCTTATTATATACGTTTTAAAGTCGATGCAATCAAAAATTAATTTAATATAAAAGTTAAGATTAATTAATAAATAATAATATGTATAGTTTAAATCAGCTCAAACCACTGGTTGGACCAGTTTGAACCAAACCGATCTACTTACTGGTTCGGTTATGATAACATTGGGTGCCAAGTTGCCAGACGCCAAGACAAAAAAAATAACTTAGAAACCCCTCCAACCGGAGGAACTTGATCTAAAAAGTATCCATAGTGAAAAAGCGAAATTACAATAAAGTTTTCGCAGAAACACTTCAAAAGGAAATGCTAGTACTAACTTAAATTCTTTTAGGGTCCTCCCTTCTTTCAATAGGATTGATCCTTCGTAAGCAGAACTAGAACAGCCACTTGCAACTGATGCTCACGATCAACCTTTGAATTTACTTTGGCTATCAAGATGGATTCAGTAGCACTAAATTAGTAATAATTTCCAAATACATGAACACCTCATCCGCAGAAACATCGCAGTGCTGTGATTGAAATATTTTGGTGTAACACCTATCATTAATACAAAGGTTATATCTTACAAATATATAACATATTATTTCTATCACTTGCTTTCTTTAATCCTACTCCTAAATAGAGGGATTTATTTTCCCCAGTCCACAGCACTAAATGAAGGTAACGTTTCCCTTTCTACATTCTGCTTTATATTATCCTTCCAACAGCAACACGTAGGTGCATTCTCTCCCACATTCAGTATTTGTGGCAGTCACTGGCTACCGGAATTCACTGCAACATCGCAAAGAAATGGAAAAAGGTAATCCCTCTGATCAGTTCAAAACTTGGGTTACAAGGCCCTTTGACTGTTTAGACCTTTTCTGGGTGGTTCATGTACACCAGCCCAAGGCTGTTTAGCCCATTTAAACATTAGTCACGAGCAACGCCACCAAGAGAGATTTGAATTCTTGCCCCCTCTTTGCCATCTTATCTTTAAGACAATAACGCGGATATGTGCAGCTAGCAATGGATCTCAAATATTTAGGAGTGCAGCAGCACCAAATGGACCTGCCACTCCTTCACTCAAAAGGCGCATTGCGGCACCCTGCGAAAACTTCCTTGCAAAGATGAAACAGGGAACCAAAGTAGCATTGCTCTGGCACCATTCCGTTCGATACTCAGTCTCATAGTAAACATGATCAATATCCTGGTACAAACAAAACAGGTCAGTAAGTAGACACCACTCCCCACTTTGAAGCACTGTCAGCACAACAAAGTGGTAGGTGAGCATGCAAACAGGGGTTATCTTTGATTGATTTCATCCCATTCATTTCCACGTTTTTGATGAGACTGCAGATACACATGCTAAAAAAAAGATAAATGAGATTTCAGATACAAAAGTGTATATCATCATCTTTTTCTCTGTTTATCTCTCTTCAAAATGCAAGTTTCATATGAAACTTTAAGAAAGAAATGCTTAACTCAAAAACAATTTTATGGGCTAACATGCATGCATTACATGTTAAAATGATAAGAACAGTTGAGAGAATTATCATAATCATCTTGTGCAGCATATGCCCAGCTCAGATCCCATGTCGGACCATTCATCTAATGGATTATTCCGATACACTTTTCTGATTTTTCTAGTGGAAAATTTAAGAAAATGTGCCAGAATGGTCCTCAGAATGTATCCATTCACAGGCAATGAGAGCATTTTAGTATCTCAAGGAAGTTACATCATCTAAGCCTTCTCCCATCAAGTGATAGGGTTCAGTACATGAATCCTGTTGAACCATTGGACTCATCACAGACGATGTCAAATTAAATTTAGAAATTTACGAGAATAGTCAGAGGAATAACAGTCTCAGCTAAAAAGACTATGCATCATAAAACTTTATATCATTTTGAGTTTTATGCAGCAGGACACAGCAAATAAATTCTCCTCATGATTGTCGTCATCAGCTCTTTATGAAGTAATCTGGAATACATTAGAAAAATAAACAATTGAAAGGTTAAATAAAGACATGCATAATCACAGGATAGTTAGGGGAGATAAAAATATTCACCTTTATTTCCTGTATGCGTTCCAGGCTTGCATCGTGAAAGTAAAATGTGATTGGATGCCAACCTTTTCGTTCCATTTGGTTCATTGATTGGTTCCATAAAGTATAGGTCAAAGTTCTTCGTTCAAGTTCTTCTTCAAGATCACTCATCTAAAAGAAAATTAATAGAAAAAATAAATAAATAAAACAGATCACAAGACTGTTAGAAATGATGACATCTTAAAGTTGGCAATTCCAGATCTATTTGCTACACAAGCCCTTCAATATGAATAATCAGTCATGTCAAATGAGAAGTGATCAAAAGGAGCAATAGCATGCCAAATAAGCATGGTTGCAACAAATCATTCTATAGAACTTTCTGAGGAACCTCCATCCAATATATAGTTTACTTTTCCCTTTCAAGATTTATAGACATGTTGACATTTGAAATTTGACAATTCCAAGTTCATTTGCTACCTAAGCCCTCCAGCATGAATAATGAGTTGTGCTTACTTTTCCCTTTCAAGATTGTTAGGCATGTTGAGATTTGAAATTTGATGATTCGAACTAATTTTCTACATAAGTTCATAAGCCTTCCAATATGAATGAGTCATTTAAGTGAGAAGTTATCAACCAGAGGAATAGCAAGCCAAGGAATCATGGTTCTATTTAGTTTCTGAGGAGCCTGTCTTCGATATATAGCTTACTTTTCCCTTTCCCCTTTCCTCACATAAGCTTTCTTCGTCTTCCTGCTTCCTCACATAAGCATTCTTCTTATTCCCTTTACCTACATAAGCATTCATCACCATCTTCTTCTTCTTCAGCAATGTCTTGCTGAGCTCTGGGTTTCACTCATTATCAATTGTTACGGAAAATTTTATCTGCAGTTCAAATACTTGAATGTGACCTGCAACAGAAAATTTTGGATACATAGAAGAGTAAAACAAATAAGTGTGCAAATCGGGTTGGGTTAGGTCGGGCACTCAAGTTGGAATCTCAATGGTAAAACCCTAACCCAAGCCTATTACTAAAACCTAAACCTAAACCTAACCCTACCCCTATTGGTCAGGTTCAGGTTGAAATTCAGGTTAAATTTGGGTCAAAGTTCATTTTGAAATTCAGATCAAAGCTCATATTGCTTCTAATTTTCACTTCAAATTTTTATTATAAAATCATGAAACTCTAATAAGTTAAATGAGTAAGAAACTGAAAACAAGTGATAACTGTTCAATTGAAACTGCTTTTTAGTTAAAAGTTCTTCAATACAAATGATCAACATGCATAGCCATTCAATGAATTAATCAACCTTGTTTTCTATTGATGCTCAAGCATATTCTTGGGGTCGCAATGGCTGAGCCAATTTAAACATTACTTGAGCTTCATCTTAGATTGAAAATTGAACCACCTAGTCTTTGCTCAACGCCTCAACCAAATCTTGGTTTAATTATTGAAATATCTAACTTGAAACTTTGAGCATGATTTCAAGTTGTGCCAAAATTAATTAATATATTAATTTAATATACTCACAAAAAAATAAGTAATATTTACAAAACACGTATATACCTTGTAAATTCAGGTCGAATTCAATTCAGGTTGGGTTTCACTCAACCCTAACCCAACATTATTTCTAAATTGGTACAGGCTCAACACGAATTTTAAAACCCTAAATTTACAAAACTGAATCCTACCTTAACATTTTCAGGATCAGGTCAATTCGGTTCAGGTTAAACCTGAACCAAGTTGAACCACTAAAAACAAATGATTGTTCTCTGAAAACAGCGATTCTAGGAGACTAGGATCTCATAAGAAAGGCAACAGAATTTCCATAGGTAATTTTTCAGCAAGATTTCAATGCTTTTCAAAGAAAAAAAATACAAAAAAGTTTACTTTGATTTACATAAAAATAGTATGTCTTAGTGATGGACATTAGCACATGTGGCACAATGGTCAGCATGGGCATGTTATTTATGTGAAATAACTGCATGGCAAGCACATTTGGGTAAATTCCTTGCCTTTTCCCCTGTTCTATAGAAGTTAATTTTATAAGTGAAAAATGAGCCACTTTCAATGAAATTACAAGAAAAATGAGATTTAATAAATTATAAAAACAAACAATGGATGTTTTCATGAAAACGGTCTTTCCTCCCATAATATTGTCAATAAACCCCAATCAATTTCTCTCTTCTTGTTATTTTAGTTTTTTCTTTTGGTTCTTTTGGTTTCTTTTTTTGATTAAAAAAAATCTCAACCGAATCAGTCCCCTAACATAGCTGGAGAAAATAAAACATAATATTCAATAGATTATTTTACTTTCAAGGATAATGAGAATTACATATTTTGCATACAAAGTATGAAAAATTAAGATGATCAAATGTGCAATGCTTACAGCAAGTAATGTCTGCACATAATGTTCATCCGGAATACAGTTGTGCTCCTTCTGAATGACCTTCCTCTACATTCAACATTTGGAAAGAAATTAAGTCAAGCACATTGCAAGGTGCTCTCATAGAGGAGCTCAAAATCTAATAACCAGAAGACGATTATAAGAAAAATCTTAGAAAAACTCCTATCATCTATATTGATTTAAGGATAATCGATATGATAACTATGGCTTAATATGGAAACAACGGTATGAGCATTTTAAATTGTTGGAGCAACAAACTAAAACCTGGGTTTGCTTTGAAAGGAAAGAAGTTTCATTATGCCCGAAATGAGTATCATGAGCTTTATAACACTGATTCAGTGGCTTGTCAGTTATATATTCTAGGTTCTTGTTCTGGGCTGCATATTGGGTTGGCTCTGTATAGAGATTTCTTAACAGTTTATTGCTTCGCCTTTTTTAAAAATAATTCTTATTTTTTAATATAGATAAACAACAAAAGACTAAGTTAAGATCAGCTAGTGGCCATGTTCCTAAGTCATATAAGTCCTACAAGTAAACGGAAATATTAAGAAATCATAGATGAACCTCTATGCTGCTTGATAACATGCATAACATGCACGCTCAACATGGCATTTTGTCTCGGTTTTTATGTTATAAGTATAGAATTTTAATCAACTTTCTAAGTGAACTTCACCACTTTGATTGTAGGATTGAAAGAGTTGGAAAGAAGGAAGAAAGGCTCATGTTTGGGAAGTTAGAAGGAGTTGGAAATCATTCAGATTTGTGGGCACCTCTGTGCCCAGTCAGCTACACTCCTCCTTTGCAGTTTTCCTCTGAACAGATACCCCTGCCCACTCCGCTCCCATGGTGGCTTCTTCAACAAGCCTTCTAAACCCTAGTGCTCCCATAAAAATATATTGCAAGCTACGTGGATGGAAGTCTTCTCACTGGTTCTGAGAGGGTTTTTCTTAAAAACCTTTCTTAGGGTTTTACTAGGGGTTAGATTCGGAGTGGATTGGAGGTCTTCTCCTTGGAAGAAAAAGAAGTGCATGACTCAATAGAGCTTGTCAAGACCAAAAGGGGATAGAGCTTTGCCAAGATCAAAAAGGGAAGGATTTGCGGATTTGTTTATTTTCTCTCTTTCTTTCCAAATCACACCAATGCTACATTTGAGGATGTTTGAGTTTGTAATATCTACGAACATGTGTGGCTAAACCCTTCACACTGGAAGGGAGATGAATCTTACAAAGACATTGTTGTTGTAATGACTTTCTGTGATTTATTTGACACCAACTTGGGTTTATTCTCTATGTTTTGCATTTAATGCTTTCATTAGACTAGCATCTATGGAATGAGCATGCACTTGAAGTCTTACACTCGGGAGAGGTGATTTCAAGAGGGATCTAGGCACAAGGACATGGATTTATAGATGACTCGGGAGAGCACTCATAATCTATGAAATCATAATGTATGGATTCAGAGTTTAATACATCTAGGTTTGAAAAATCTGAAATAGGGATATTAGGATTGTCATTCTCAGATAAAAGTTAATCTTGCACTCGGGAGAGGGGATTGAAAATCTTTAATCCATGATCTATAAACTAAGTGGGTGTTCAATAATTGCAGTAAGTAAGAACAACCATAAATGTTCAATAAGTGAAGTCAACCCTCTAGTGGTTGTTCCCATTAAATTATCTTCCTGCATTTATCACATAAAGATAGGAAAGACCTCCTTCCAATTCAATAGTAATTAATGCCATACTTTTTAATTTCTAAGCACCAAATAAAGTTGAGATTGTTTATTGCAATAGCTAGCAATTAATTAGGATTCCTTAATCCCTCAGGACACAACACAACACTTGTTGCAATACTACAAAACTTGACGCCGTGCACTTGAGGTATAAATTCCATAGCGAACACTGCTACAGTGGTACATCATCACTCAATATGAGATGAATTACAGAACAAACATTCAAAACGCATTCATCCTAATATAGGAATTTTGTTAAATGATTTCTTGGGTTAATAATGAAATGAAATGACAGAATATTCAATCACAGAAGATGAACTGTTATAAACATTTTTAGTTATATATCTGTAAAGATTCTGGAGGTAGTTCTGTAAGCTAGGAAAGAAATCACTCACAGGTTTCTGCTTTCCCTCAAGGTCCAAAGGTGGCCGCCGCTGCAGATGACAAGAATTAAAGATTAAAGTTCATAATTTAATCCTCAGAAAAATTACATAATGATTGATTTCCAAGCCCTCCAAATCACCAAAATCTTTGTTAAATTTTCCAAAGGATGATAAGCTTTATGTCATAATAAAAACAGCAAGGTCATACCTTGCAATATTTCTTGAAAACTGGAAGCACAAGATCATCATCCACAACCACCTCTGCATGCTTTCTAATTAATGTAATCCACTGGTTCAAAATGGAATTCAAGATGGAAGAAAAATCAATATAAATAAAAAACCATTAAGTTAGAATTGACACATAGATGTAATGTGGTACATGACATCTGACATAGAGCAGGAGGAAAGAATGGAAGCAAACCTGTGATCCTTTCCTCCATTTCTTCTTTGGTATTATTGGCAACATCTTTGGATTATAACGACCTTCCTTCCTATCAAGAAAGCTACAAACAAGAAACAGACAATATAAAACATTTACTGCTAAGCAATAAAATAGTTCTAAATGTACGAAGAAAATACGCAATTAGAATCATTTGATTTCCATTGCAACTGTCAATGAGAAAGATATGCGAACATGCAAAAATGCACATCCCCTGTATCTACCTGTCAATAAAACTTTTTGAAGACGAAATAACATAATTGTATATGTAGCTGAAGTTGTACATTGGGACACAGCTGCACATGTAGACAAGTTAGAAATATCTTTCAGGGTCAATTGGAAAAATTAGACTATCTCTATTATTTAATTATTTTGAAGAATCATTCACACCAATCAGCAGAAAAATCTAATTAAGAAAGAAACTGGGATTTTTTGCCTCGTCAACTCTCAGTAATAAGAGAAAATAAAAGATAAAGCATCCTGTATTAACTCAACCTTGTTTTATTGATCAATGTTATGCCTGAGTAATGGGAAACGAATTGGCTACCATAAAGACAACTACCATCTTATAAGGTATATGCACTTCTGAGCACCTCCCTCTTTGTTTTAGGAAATTGCAAACGCTTCACCTTCGTCCTCCATTTGGAACCACCACCAGAGGCATTGGAGGAAATGATAACAGAAAATTGCCCTTGCTTTGAAGTTCGTCTTAGCAATTGAAGGGCTCACCTTGTGCATAAATGCCATCCAAGTAGTAGATGAAAGGACCAATCCAACCATCATGCAGACAAAGCATAAAAAATATTAAGGGCGTACAATTGAAAACCTCCAAATGCACATGGTTGTCTACCTCATTGTTTAATTTCAGGCTAAAGCATTTTCAATGGGGAAAGTCACTGAAGATGCGCCATCCTAGCAGGTCAGCACATCTTTAATTAGCTGTGGGTGCTATGTTGCAGAAGATCAACTACCTGTATCAGGGCATCTAAAGAACAGATTTTTGATACATCAGATGTAACATCAGATGTATAGCAACACAAAGCATATATGATGCTGCATCAAAGAGCACCACTTCTAATTTCCTACAGCCCCTCAAATTCATCGTGCAAGGTATATTGTATCTAATCCAAGATGCTATAAATGAATGAGTACGCTAAGGGGCTGTGGTACTATCCTAGAAGTTCTATTTAGAGAGTTGACAATCCTAAACCAGTTAAGAACTTAAAAAGGAAATGATCTGTTGATTCATTGAACATGAAATCATGTTTTGCACATCTACAATTCAGGCAATTCATCATGATTCATCACGAAGTTGGGTTAGGGTGCACATCAAAGAGACAAAGACCACACGCTCACCCCGAAATCAGTCCAGAGTTGCCACACTTGATTAGTTGAATAGGGACCATTGGTCGTCTCTTTTCCAACATGTCCATTTTGCTAATGAACGCACCAACTGTAAGTGAATTGGTGATTTCTATGGGTGGGTTGGGCAACCTTCACAGCTATCGCAACTTGATGACAATAGATAGCCCGGATTTTGCACATGTGAGCTATGTTTCATATCTCTAATTTTTGGCATGTCCATTCTCATGCAAAACCATTCCAAAAACCCTTTAGATTAGCAGCCCCATCTAGAAAGGCCATTTGCTATCATCAAGATCATTGATCAAGTGGAACTGGCACGGTCAGATGATCAACCAACAACACGGACAAATTTCCATCCTTCCCAAGCATGTAGATTTGGATCACCTTGGCATTTCCAAAATCCAATTTTTCAGGCCCATAACTATTCCTAACAAGCACTCAATGTGCAAGCTCTCCCAATCCCAACATGATGATGGATTAGTGACTTACCTATCTGATACTAGAACAAACCGGTGGTTCGCAGGATCCTCAAGAGCTCCTTCAAGCAGCAACTTCTCAGCTTCTATCATGCTCGACTCCCCCCACGCCACCTGCAAAGAAGCAACCGATTCAACTCGATACAAAATCTCATTCCATCCACAACTAAAAATTCCAAAACCAAAACCAATTCCAATCCAATCGAACACACGTCACAACACCTCAACACTCCTGCTGAGCTGACGCCCGTAAAAGAGCGGGCAGCGAGTCGTCGACTCGTCGAACACGAACCCGGGCTTCGAATGGATATAAATGGAGAAAGTCCCCTCATCGGCATTCTGAAACTCCCAAAATACGACAAACAGAAAAATCAAGCGTTGGAGAATTTCCGGACAACAGAAGCCGAATGGGTGGTCGGAGGCCAGACCTCGAAGAAGCTCTGCCAGAGAAAATCGAGAGGGAGGTTGCTTCGAGCGAGGAAGAGGAAGGCTATCTTCGGGGGTCCGATGAAGGGATCGGACGTTCTCCTGCGAACAGAGACAGCCCCGAGCGACGACGAAGTCGAGGGAGGGAGCTTGGACTGCGAGTGGAGTCTGAGAAGGGCAAACATGAAGAGGAAGACGGCGAAGGAGACGACGATTTTTGATCCCAGCCGGAGGCGATGGCGAAGGGAGGTGGACGGCGACGATGGCCTCTTCTTTGTCATTGTACCCGAAAGAGGGGGAGGGAAATGGTAATCAAAAGCTTCAGGAGTGAGGCGGAAGGCCATCGCTGCATTTCTGATACAGCTTCAGCAGCTGCGCTGGCGTGTCGACTCGTGACGGAGCTGCCTTTTAGCGGTGGTTTTTCGGTGCATGCGGAATGATACGCGGATTTGCACGTGATAGGCACGTGATGACAACGACGGAGAAGTATTTGTCTTCATGGAGTTCATGTTTGTCGTTATTGGTCTTCCCCAAACGAAATGTAACGAAACGTTGATATTGCTATCAAGAAAATCTCGTCTTGAGATTAGAATAAAGATCAGAGGACATCAAGGATATTTTTGATGTGAATATTTCAACGCTCAAGTCAGTAAACTAGACTCTTTTAGAGATAATGGGATAGTAGTAAGAGCTTAGAGAGCCAATATTTATGAAGTATATACGTGAGTATGTTTATAGTTGAGTATAGGTATATAACCAAGAAGCATATATAGCATGTATGCAAGTAAGATGTGAATTCATACCTAGAGGAGGACTCTAAGAGAATACATATCCATAATCCTCATCTCATGGGACCTTATAGGAGATGGAAGAAGTATCCCATCTATATTAGGATCTTACATGGTATGGTGCCAGCTGGATAATTGAGTATCTGTGTTAAAGTTTCCTAACACCAATCCTCCCTCAAGGAGACATAGTGGAACCCATCTTTTCATTTGCTTAATCTTCTTTTGCATGCTTTAACACTTTTGCATGTTTCTATTTGAATGGTGCTTCTGAGATGCAATAAGTGTGATACATGATGCAATGCTCATCTTTCCAAAGCCATGTGGCAGTTTCATTTTGTTTGGCTTTCACTCCTTTGTTTGTGCTTACTTTCCGTCATTGTTTTCATCTTTGTTGAAATAGAAAACTTGACGACTTCACTCAAGTCGCTCTTTGGAACCGGTCTCTCTGACGACTCTACTCAGGTCGCCCTTCGATTTTGTTCTTCGGAACTGTTCTCTCTTACGACTTTACTTAGGTTGCCCTTTCGGTTCCGTTCTTCGAAACCAATAACTTTGATGACTTTACTCAGATTGCCCTTCAGTTCCATAGAATGGAATGATAATTCCAACGACTTCACTTTAGGTTGCACTTTGATTTGGTTCTTCAAAGTCAGTCTCTTTTACGACTTCACTTAGGTCACCCTTTGGTTCGGCGAACAAAACTGATCTTTTTGATGACCTTTGTTTAGGCGCACTCACCGATTGGGCAAATATCGAAACCAGGAACTCCAGGGCCTCTGTTAGACCTGATCTTCGTTTTGAAAATAGAACCAAAAACTCAGTGGCCTCTGTTTAGGCACACCTTTCGGTCAGGTATATATCAGGATCAAAAACTCCTTCCAGTCGGCCATATAGCAGGACTGAAAACTCCTTCCGATCGAACATATAGTGAGACCAAAAACTCCTTTCGGTCAGGCATATAGTGAGACCGAAAACTCGACGGCCTCTGTTCAAGCATGTCCTTCAATTTGGTACTACCGAACTAATCTTCTTAACGGCCTCTAGTCAGGCGCGTCCTTCGGTTTGGTACTGCCAAACTGATCTCCTTAACTTGTTCTAATTTTTATTAGGAAAAGCACTAGTAAT
Source organism: Pouteria campechiana (assembly GCA_036873735.1). Taxonomy (NCBI): domain Eukaryota; kingdom Viridiplantae; phylum Streptophyta; class Magnoliopsida; order Ericales; family Sapotaceae; genus Pouteria; species Pouteria campechiana. The sequence continues at coordinate 26,125 of JAYJMB010052366.1, forward strand.
AAAAAAATTCTTTTGAATAACTCATGAAAATCCGTTCACTGCTTTATTTAACTTATTGTACATTGATATGAAAGGGTCAATAGAAGAGATTTTACTGATAATACATTATTAGATTCCAAGTTCTTGGGATATATCTTCATGGTAACCAACAATTTTAAAAATATCGGATCCATTTTTTGTCCTTTCCGCGGAAACCTGCAATATCAGAAATAGCAAATCCACTTCTCATAGCTTCATGCAAATATTAGAAACAATGGATCCACTTATCGCGGCACCCTATAAATATTAGAAACAACGAATCTGCCTAGCGTGACAACTTGTAAATATTATAAACAAAAGATCTGCTCTGGATCCACTCTTCACAACATCCTATAACTTAGCAATACCGATTCCACCCAAAGAACCGGTCTATATGCATAATTTGACTCATGAATGCTTAAGTAAACAATTTTTGATTGTTGTGTATAATGCATAATTTTTAGTAAGTATAATCTAACCCATGCATAATATTTGGCAAGCATAATTTTTAGCATGTTGCTAATATAATTTTCAGCACTTTAAAACAACACATGCATAATTTTATACATTAAATGTCATAAAAATCTTATGCCTTCATAGTTGTTCACTTATATCTCAAAATCTAGTTATCTCTTGGATAATATGCTCCATTTATTGAATCTAAAACATCCAAAAACATAGAAAGTGACTTTTTAATTACTAAAATCCGAGTTAAGAGACGTAAATCTCATCAAAATAAACGGCGAAGTAAAATTAAATTCAATGGAGAAATAGGAGTTGGAGAAATAGAGAATTAAACATAGAAGTAGAAATAAATAGTGATCATGGGTAATCGTGCGTGAAGGATTCCAACATCCTTTTCCATGTGAAATTCCAACACTTAGATATTTTATCTAAATTAAATTCAATAATGGACATTTGAATATCATGGACGCATTTGAATTCTTTGCATATGAAAGCTTTCTTCCTCTTCCAAAATTCCAGTGACATGATGTGCTCATCATGCTTCTAGTGCCATGTATTTTCCTGCGTCCTTATGCCATGTAATTTCACAAGGCTACCTCATGCTAATTTCACGTAATTGGGAATAAACCATATATCCAATGCTTTAATTAGAATTTTTAGCCATGCCTTAATGCAAGCAGGTCTCATGTCCGTGCATGCATGCATAAAAAATTGTGGCCTAAAATAAAAAATCAAGTTTGGGATTGTTTCGATTCAAACCCAAATTTCACCCCTAATTGCCACATGGCTTATGGCTCCAAATTGAACCTACCTGATAATTTTATGTATCCATCTAATCACCCCAAGAAAAGTTTGGGAAATATTTGATATCTATCGATGAGAATATTTGATATTTCTTATTGAAAAGCAGAACTTGATTGATAGAGTAATAGAGAGGTAATACTAATGATGATAATGGAACACCGACTACCATAATATCAACTAAGATAGGCCCTAGGCCAGCCATAAATTGTTGGTATAAAAGGCCTTAACGTGGATAAGCAAATTATGGTTAAGCAAATTATGGTTAAGCAAATTATGGTTAATAATAGCTTGTGCTCAACCATCAAAATCACATTAGTGGAACAACCATTGGGCGTGGCCAGTAGTCATGCTAAAATTTCTATGTCATCTAAGTGAATATTTAAGTCTAGCAATATTCAAGGTCAATAAACAGTTTAATATTCTTATTTCATGTACCGTGAATCTAGTAACTCTTAAGGCCATGTAAATATTTCTATGCAAGTAGAATTCTAAAAGAATGCAATTGCAGCAAAGGTGTTAGATATCTAAAGTTCAATGGCCCTGTGATCTTTGGTGTTGCTGGAATGGGATGTTTAAAGGGGTCAATGTTGGCATCCACAAAAGTTATGATGGGATGCAAACCATGCATGATTTTGGTTTGGGAATCATGTAATATGTCACTGTCAAGTGCATATGTGAACAACATGTATTAATATATGATGTTAATGCCTATTTTGATGGAAATCACGGAAATTTTCAATAAGAAAAAACTTATATTGCATACCATGCGAGTCATATGATTTATGGAATAAATCCATAAATAAATGTTATTTATACCTCACAATTCATGTAATAGCAGATGATGTTTTATGATTCACATGACTAATATGATTTATCTAATATGATCTGCGGATGATGGTTGTTTATTTACCTCTTTGCAGCCTCTAGTGGATTAGTTGTTTGTTTGACTTAGTGTGCCTAATCATTTGCTTGATTTTTTCCCTCAATTTTCATGTGGCAGCAGTTTTCATGCAAGAGCTTTTACGGAACCGTGTGTGGAATGGGACTGACCCACTCATTGAGTAGGCAACTTATTGGCGAAGTGGAGGGTTTGCAGAAGGTTTCTATGGAGCCGTTGGGTTGCGAGACTATGGGGAGCTCGCTGTCGCTTTGGGTTTCCATTAGCCTACCTGGATTCTATTTTTCATCGACCTATTCAGATCAAAGAATGAGAAAACAGGTAAGAAAATAAGAATTTGTAAACCATGTAATTAGAGTCCTTGGAATCTTGTAAGGCCCTGAAAAATTTTACAAATGCAAATTTTTGCTATTGTAAAGTTTTGGTAACTTTTGCCGGGTTGAT
>JAYJMB010052377.1:0-28749 GCA_036873735.1 Pouteria campechiana
GAAAATTAACTTTTTTAGTATTAATGAGTTGATTAATGAAAATTAACTTTTTTAGTATCTGATCCTATCTCATCTTTTACTTCATTCATCTTGATATCTCCCATTTCTTCTCTTTTTATCCCCTTAAAAAGATCATTCCTCTTTTTTATATTTCTTCTCTAAACCCATCCTACATCAATTTGGTATCAGAGCAAAGTTAGTGTCAAATTCCATATTGTTTCATCATCACACACCTCCACACATCATCATTGTAATCTAATTTCATCCACACCATTCAATCACTGTTCAACCTCCATCAATCGTCCACATGGAAAAAAAATCGATAAGAAACTACATTTCCATTATTGTTGTCAAAAGAAGAAACCGCTGCTGAACTTGGTAACCATTGAGCTAGGTTTTCACTTTTGGATTAAACAAGCATACAAAGTCAAAGCCCCTTGTGGAAGTCGGGTCTCATAGTTTCAATGACTTTGCAGTGTTGATTCCATCAGTAGGAGGCCTTAGAACACTGACATCAGCTTCTACCAAAGCTAGAACCGACATTCTCAAGTATCGGAAGTCTCTCTGAAGGCTTTCTTCATCGATTCTGACAACTTAGTAGCATCAGAACCTACCTGTTGTGAGGACAATGGAAGTGCTTTTAGGCTATTTTTCTTAAACTTTGACAACCAAATCGTTTGGTTTTTGAACTTCTAACTAAATCTTTGTCTTATTTTAACAGAAGTCCTTGGATTTTCAAAGTATTACAAAATGTTTTGTTGAAAATTTGCAATATAGTCCAATCTTTGAATTTTACAAAACAGCCCATTTGAGTACTAAAATTCATTGAATCACCCTCTGCTTTTGGGAAATTACAAACAAAACCTAAGATTTTGAAAATTACAAAATAATCAAACAATTTTGAAGAAAGTTGCCTTTTTACACTTCCATTTATTAAAATTGCAAAAGAACTTCAAATTTCTAAAAATTATAACTAAGTCCCAAATTTCTAAAATTACAAAAAAGTCTTAATTTTCAAAATTCAGAAAAGAAAACCCCTTTTTGTTCAAAAAAAATAAAAGAGGTCGTGGAAGCCAAGGATGGGACTGAATTTGAATTATAAAACTTATCTCAAAAACAAAAAATTTTGCCCAAAATAAAAAAAGTTTTAATGAATCTTTAGACCAAATTCTAACCAGTGTTTTAAGAAATTGGACTGGATCACCCGGTCCAATTGTGAACCACAAGGGGCCCGGTCCGGTTGATATAAAGTTCTGTGAAAATCCTAAAAACCGCTTGGATCGGATAGTCAGACCGTGAAAATCGGTCCGATCCAAGCTTTTTTTTAAATAGAAAAATAAAAACAAAAAAAAAACTGAAAAATCCCCCTATCTCCCACCCGATGCCCTAAACCTTTCGTGCTCTTGCTCGTCTCCCTCTCGCGGTAGCTAGTTGGAAGTTGAATATCACAAGTTCGATTTTCCCTCACCGTCAACAGTTGGTCAGAAGTCAAAATCCCTACTCATCTCCCTCCCGCAACAACTAGTTGGAACCATTTTTTGGGTTTTTTCATCACCGGCAGCTAGTCGCCTGATGTTTCCAACGGCTAGAAGCCGCTGCAGCATGACGTCCAATTGTCCCTCCTTGTCTAGTAGCTCCAGCCCTTGCTCCATCTCCCTCCCGTAGCTACTATAGGCAATGATGCATCCCCTGCTTCCATCCCCTTCCTATCATCCCACCAACGACCCTCTTCCCCATCCTCATTGAAATGCTCCATCGTCGACTATAAATCCTCCCCCTCCCTGGCCGGCCCCATCGTCGGCTATAAATCCTCCCCCTCCTTGGCCATGGCTATAAATCCTCCCCCATCATTAGCTATATATCCTCCCCCTCCTCCTCACCTTTCGAGCTCCGCTCCCACATTCCCTCTCCCATGGCCATGGCTCGATGGCCCTACGCCCACATCGATGGCAGCTTGTGTACCCTCACTACCTAGGTAGAGGCTTTCAGATACTTCGCCATCTACGACCTCCATGGCTCCATCTACTACGTCACCACCTTAGCCGGTATTGTACCTCGGCTTCTCCATCTCCCAGTTTTTTCTTATTCTTTTAGCTGAAATTCATTTACCAAAGTAATTGATCGTCTCTCCTCTCTGTCGATGGGGGCTAGGAGAGACAGTGTTATTATCAAAAATCATATTTGATATGGTGATCATGGTTCTCACATAATAACATTAAATTGTTGCTTTATTGATCCTCGAGGTGGGATTGATGGATTTTGAATTGCTAATTACTTGTTTAGGGTGGTAATGAATTGGTAATTTTTGATATGGAGCTATTATCATAGGTTTTAAAGATAGTTTGTAATTCTCCATATTATATATATTATATAATTATATATAGTTAATTTTATTTTTTCAAAATTTAAAAAATCTAACATAATTATTACATCATAATTATGTCATGATGACATCACAGTTCATCAAACAGTTTGATTCTGAAAACATTGATTCTAACTTTAATATTAGCAATGGGCAGGTGCCTTTTGAATGACAAAAGAAGTAAATTTCAAAAGTCTAGTGTGAAATAAAATCTCCAATCCAAGACAAGTGATATTCCCAAGGAAAATTTTATGCCTAATGTTGCTATTGATGTTGAATCCATAGTTGACGTGAATGATAAAAGTTACATGAAATCAATAGATCAAACATATCAAGAGGTAAATGCTATTGAAGATCTCTAAGAAGAAAGGCATGCATGTGAAAATCTAAAAGAGTCCATAGTTATAAAGGAGTTTGTTCAACCATCAGATAGGTGATTGACTTTGTTTGAAGAACAAGAAGAAAATTTGATTTGATTGTAGATGAAAAGTTATCTAATGACAAACTTGCAATGGTTGAAGATTTGAGTATTGCAGAAGATACAAGTATTGAGATGCTGAAGAATAAGGCAAATAGGTTTATTCATGACGATAAATGTATTTTCAAGATAAAGGAGAAAATTTTCAAGAGTCATCACACAAGGGTCAAAGTAATAATACAACAATTTAAATCTAGATATTCTCCCTTTATGAAGATTTCCGAGTCTGTGAAGCATATGAGAAGAATTAAAGAAAAGAGAAGAATGAAGCAGTGCTTTTTGAAGTATTGTCCAACTCATGAGAATCCAATTTGACGTGTTGGACTACACCAACTCCTACCAAAGCCAAAGAAGACATGCTACAAAGTTGGATTTTAGTTGACGAGTTTTTTCTAAGCTGAGGAGAATGATGTAGAGCATAAAGAGGCCATTATAAATTAGGGTTTATTTATTATTTGGCATTTTTTGATACATGATTTATTTTTGGAATTTGATGTGTGCATGAAGTGATCAACACATAGATCAACTTGATGAATGGTTTGGATTATATGTTTTATTTAATTATTTAGAGCTTTATTTATATGCAATATATTAGCATTGCTTTAGAGTTTCTTTTATTTCCTATAAATAGGGTAATAGGGTAGCTTAGTATAAGGTTTGAATAATTTTGATGGTTGATGAATTATTGAAATTTGTGGCTTCTATTTCTATATGATCCTTTCTCCTAACTCTTCTATTGTCCACCCCAGGTTTTTATCCCTTCTTTTCTCTGTTGAGAGAATCTATCTTTTGTTCCAAAGTCTTCCCTATTTTTATTAATTTAGGACATCCTATCCTGCATCAACTTATTAATTTAGGGTTTTCCTTTTACTTTATAAATAGATGCTTTGTCTTAGGGTTTGCATTGTCAATTGATAAATGAAAATTGAATTTCTCAATATCTTTCTTGCTCCCTAATTTTATTTTATCCCCCTCAATGCATCTCAATTTCTCCCCTTTCTTCTCTTGTTAACCCCTTGAGAAGACTTCCTCTTTCTTCTATTTCTTCTCCATTAAAATTAAGTTTCTTGGTATCTTGCTTGCTCCTTTATTCTATCTCATCTTCTTTAATTCATCATGATTTCTCTCATTTCTTCTCTTCTTATCTCTCTGAGGAGATACTTCCTCTTTCTTCTCCCTAGTCATACTACATTAAGAAGATACAAATATGAAATTGTAATCTAATGGAGTTTTACTAAACTAATTTTGCCATGCTGTCACTAATTGGAATTAAGGGTAAGTTTCATTTAAAATTCAGCAATAAAAATAAAAAAATAAATTAGAATTTAATTAAAACCCTAAAAAATTAAGATACTAAATATAAAGAATTATAACTAAGGCTCATCCAGTGCTCGCAACATCGATTTTATCAACAATAATATCGTCGATAAAATCGTTTTATCAGCCTAACGATATAATAAACCACCTAAAAATGATATTATCATCAGTTTACATATCGATATTATCACATTTTATCAGCAATATATCGAGATTATATTGATTTTATTGTGGCCCTAAACGATATTATCGTTTTAAGGTGTAAAAAACCCCATGAGGACGCTGTGAGCCTTTCTATCACTCTCAAACCCATTTTTTTAGCTATGAAATTCCCCCTCACAAAGAATAGGAAGGGGATTAGTCAACTAAAGAAATGAGTTCGGGCTGTGAGCCTTCCTATCACCCCCGAACTCATTTCTTTAGTTGAAAATCCCCTTTCCCACAAAGAATAGAAAGTTTTGAAACTTCCATTTTGGTTTTATTGAAGAAAAACAACATTTACAAAATCAAATCGAGATTTTTTGGGTTCATGCGTTAGAAACTATGTTTGCAAAAATGACAATTTCTTCATCTTTTGTTTTATTTTTGCATTGAAAATTGATTATTTTTATATTATAATATGTTTTGATACTAATTAACACATATTCAAACAACAATCTTTAGTAGATTTAGGGAAGAACACAAAATTTAGGGATTTTCCCCAAATCGTTTAATTGAGCCAAAAATTTCTTGATAGATCTTTCAAAAAAAAAAATTTCCTTATAAATTTTTTATTTTTTATTTTTAAAAAGGAATTTTTAGGTAAAAAGCTTAAATTAATATCCCCTCAAATGCAATATTTTGAGGTTTTAAATCATGATAATATCAACATAATTACATATTTTAAACATTATTTTCATCCAAATGTTTTTTATCTTTAATTAATCCCTAATTTTTTATGAGATTAAATTAATAATTAGGAGGATTGTGTTTTTTAATCTCATTTATATAATCTGTTTACTAACATATGTATGAAGCAAACAAATCTAAATTCAATATCTAACTTTTTTTTTATTATGAATTTATATATAATAAATATGAAAAATTATTATAAAGTAATTAAGTGCTTAAATTTTGTAAGTTTTGGTTGTGCAAGGTTGTATGTTTGTGGATCATTAATTCATTATATATTTATATTCTAAATGTTTACATATTTCTTCATTATTTTTAATTTATTTTAAATTTTTAAATGATTTTTTAAATTGTGAAAAAGGAAATTATTCATTCAATGGTGGCTTTTTTAGTCTAATTTTTTTGTTAAAATTGTATATTTATATTTATCATAATTTATTATAAAGTTTCATTGAAAATCTCTCAAAATTTCTTTATTTTTCTATTTTTTCTATTTAATCTATAATATTCCCGGAAAAAACGATAATATCTCTGATAAAAACAATAATATTTTTTTTCCGGGCCACTGATAAATAGGTATTTATCGATATTATGAACACTGGGCTCATCATATTACACAACTCACGTGGCCAAACAAGAGTTATTGAACTGTATTCACTTCAACCAAAACTTTTCACCTGTTATTGCCCAATACAAGTTAATTCAAGTCTTCAGGTATAACCATAATACCTTTAAAACATTAACTATACCTGGTTGGACATGATGGGCAGAGAACAGATCCAACATTAATCAAGAATGTAAATATCAACATTTATCAAAGCATTGTTTTAATAGAAAATTACACTTTAATAATTTTAAAACATTAATTAAATATAAACAACTAGGTAATGACCAATGTCAAATTGACCAAATTGACAGGGAAAAGATCCCATCCAATCAATTGAAAGACAAAATGCCTTTTAGTGAAGGTAAGTATTTTCTTGTCTCTCCCTTGATAATGTGATTATTTATTAAAATTTACGACATGTTAGATCCTTATTTTGTTATTTAGGTGAATTTGTTTGATTTAATTTGTTACATTGACATTTAAGCAATGTGGCATTCCCTGTGCAAGTGTGAGTCGGCAATATAACATTTAATGTGATGTTGGGAAAATACAAGAATATCACAAGAAGATGAGAAAATGACATTGTGATTTCATCTGATGGTGAATAGTTTATGACATGTGATTTAAGATATGTGAATCATGTTATGTGATTTATGAAGAAGCGAGGCATGATTATTTTCCTGTGTGAATTAGTAAAAGAAAGAGGGAGTTATCATGTAATGAGGAAGAAATAATGCATAGGGAAGTGCATGGCATTGTGAACATCCCAACCCTAGGAAAGGATGATTTTCTTTTAGTAAATTTTTAGAAGAATGATAACAAAGAATAATTTATACATGTTTTCGTGAGCTATGATTATTATTTGCAAAAGTTGCCTTTCATTCTAAATTATATTCATTACTGGAAATGTATATTATTATGTGAGGATGCACCTTTTAGATGCTTGGGTTGAGAAATTACTTACTAAGCTTCTAGCTTCCTACATCTTTAAAATTGTTTACATACAAGTGATGAGGACATGGAGAATTTGCATAATCTTCATGGGGATGTGGCATGTAACTGCGAGAAAGAGGAAATTTTGAAAGATAGAAAGCCTTTTCTATATAGCCATGTTATTCTGATGTGTAAAAGTTATAAACTAGGGTGCAACTTGGGTCAAGCTAACCCAAACCTGCCCAACCCAACCCGTCATTTTTTTAAGGTTTGGGTTCACCCAAGCCTGCCCAAATTCTATACATTTACAAGCATATTCCATTTGAAACCCTATCCTACTATCCCCTTTTTGAAATCCTACCCCAGTATCCTCTTTTTGAAAATCTCCCTTACGATTCCAAAGCCAAAGCCAAACCCAATTGAAATTCTTCAAACAGTGAGTGGCCAAAAATCTCTCTATTCTCTGGGTGCTAGCATTGTCTCTTGGAGTCCAAAGTGCATGAACTCTAACCCATTAGTTGTATTGTATAATTCTCTGTTTGATAATGTGAGAATGCTTGAGATGGGCCGTGGAGAGATTCTTTAATTTGGTTATGTTTGTTTTGTAACTATTATTCTAATTCTGTGAGAATGATTGAGGTGGGCTGGTGGGGAGATGATTTAGTTGTGTTCTTTTGTAGCTGTTTTGTGTTTGGATGTAGAAGTTATCATGGATTCCTCTGTTTGATGATGTGAGAATGATTGTGATACACGAAATTTGTAAAAAGTTGTCATTCTATCCATTATTTCTATTATATTTACTCAGGATCTTAGCTAGCTGGGTTCTTACATTAGATGTCAATATGGATGTCATGATGCACCATCATAGCTTCAACTTTTCTAGTCTAACTCTGTAGACATGAGATCTGTATTTTTATTACTATGCAATTAGGAGCTTCCTATCATTTACCTTCAGCCCTCCCACTGTAATTTATTTCACTATCTACATTCAAGCATCCTTTTCATTTGTTATTTTTTTTAATTTCTGTTATTAATTCTAGATTACTGTCACCATTTCATTTCATATTTTTGGTTTGTTTGTTGAGTCTCGGGACTAGCTTTAATTTTTTATACGTCAAACTTTTAACTTATAGTTCCTGAGTCATTATTTTTATATTTTTTTTACTGATCAATTATGTTGAAATTGTGTCTTTCATGTTATGCATACAGCTTACAAAAAACTAGAGGCTTTATCTTGAAATATTTGAGTCCTTTAACCCATTAGTACAATAACCCGAATTGCCACCTTAATTTTAACCCAAATTCCCACCTAAACCCAACCTATTGGGTTAAGGTTAGAGTTGAGGTTTTAGAAATATGGTTGGATTATGTTTAGGGTTAGGGTTGATGTCAACCCTAACCCAAATGACCCAAGTTGCACCCCTAAAACAAACAGGTATCATATTGACTGTTTTAGAATAAACTCCCAACTAGAAGTCATGACGATATGCATCTCGATGTGGTATTTTGGTATGTATAAACATAAATATGTGTACAGAATTACCATCGTTTTAACCTTAATTGTATCATTAATTAGTTTCAACGTAGCATGCTTATGACTTACAAGTTAGGCTGTGACATTTGGTATGAACTACAGACTACACTTATTGTAGAGACTACAGACCATACTTATGCAACTGTTCTTTCATTGACTCAAATTCATGGTATCACTATAATACCTGCATAGTGGCAGGGAGTTACAGAAATAGCCTATTCAACAAAGGGGGGCAAAACTGTAGGCATTAAAATTACCCTATGCAGCGTGTTGGTCACCATGCAGGCATGTTCACGCTTTTACTGTACTAGCTGAATGGAACTGGTGAAGGATGCAAGCAAGAAGGACAGGTCATGCTGTCATGGTGCAAACTGTCTAAAGCAATCAATAAACTACAACAAAGAGAGCAGAGCATAGAGACTAATTCATCTAAATGCCTTATAGATGTCTTCATCTTTATTCCTAATAGGGCTGATTTATTGAATTGTTTGCATTGCTAACAACCCTATGAACTACTTTTTATTTTCTTTTAAAACTCCAATCACCAACCCAAATTCAACACAAAAACCCAATTTTGACAAAGTTGGTATAGGGGTTTGAGACTTTAAAAATAGGATAGGTTGGGCTAGGATTTTACAAATAGGTTTAGGGTTGGGTTCAACCTGACTACCCGAGCCAACCAGCCCGATTTACACCCCTAGACACATATATAAATAGGTGAATAGGAGGTTTCATAAAAACATCCTATATGGGAAAACTCATGGGAATATGAATACAACTAATCCCTAAGAATAAAGGCTACCCTAAGTTGGAGCACAATCATGCTCAACCAAAATAAGGTACGTAGATACAAGAAACAGTTTGTTGATTTTTTAACAAGTTGATTGTCAAATTTTTATTAAGTAAAAATCCTAAAAAACCATTCTATCACCAATATTATACCAACTACTGACAATAAAGATATTGAAACTAGACTCTTGTTCACTTCATCAAAATCAAGGGATAGATCACACTGCTTTGAGATAGAAATAATATCACCTAATAGCATTGCTAAAGAAGAAATAGAAAAATATTAGAGAAATTGGAGAATAATTTGACAAACCATTGGTTAATGCAAAAAGAAAAAAAAATACATGCATACATATTTAAAGCACAAATTAAAGGATGTAAAGTTTATACATCCTGTAAAAGAATTTTCAATAGCTTACATAAAATGACATTGTATAGAACAAAATTTAATTGACTTTAAAGTCAATGAAAACAAAAAAATATTAAAATCACGAGAATGCCACAAAATCATAAATTAATTTCAGGGAAATTTTCATATTAACTGCATGTTTTATCTGCTAATGTCAAATTAGCATCCATATTATCAAAAACTATATATAACCTACACAATCTTAATGAAAATAACAAATAACCAAGGCCATTAATGCTTATTGAATAGCTTCTACCAGCCATTTATTTCCATATGAAATGACTATTATAAACAAAGAAAAGAACACTTTCCCTAGTCAGTGGCATACCAGCAACATAGCCTCAATGCCAAACAGATACCGGGGTCACCTATTCACACCAATTTTTATGGGGTTGAAGTTAGTACTAGGAAAATAGACTAATCCAGACGTTCACTAGTCTAGTTGCCACTAAGACTGCTGAACAAACTCTTGCTATCCAATGATACTTGCACTATATTTCAGCTGGATGAGATAGAAAAGCTTCCCGAAACACAGCAAAGGACAAAAAATATGACAGTTTTCCAAATTATTCTTCACAAAAACACAATAGGCAAAAAATAATAAAGAATTCATCAATGGTTTTTGACAAAACAAAATTGCTTAGACAGGGATTTCAATACCACCTGAAACAACAGAAGCTCGTTCATTATAGCTGTTAGGAGCTTGCATTTTCTTATTTGGATAGATTTCCTCAACAAAGTTTAGGCTTTGCACCATGACCTACAGAACAGTATCTCAGATGTCAAATCCAGACAAATTGTGTCACAGATTTGTTTATACAACAAATAAGGGACTATAATATATGCAAAAAAAATAGTTGTTTGTTCAGGGATGTTGACAAATGCATATAAGGCAAAGAAGAGGATGGAGCAAATCAAATGCTATTAGCATCAAATGAGACTTCCTAGTGATCCTCATCCAACCAAGTCCTACTTTTGCCCACGGTTGTTTTGTGGGATTGTGCAGGAATTGGAATGCCATGCTCACATTTTACTCCCACATGAGTTTTTAGACAAATGAATTGCATAAGAATCCCCTCGAGATAGGAATCCCTCTAAATGGAATCCCTCAAATTCCTTCTTTCAAGTCGAGACATCCTTTGTTTATAACTTCAGAATTTAAAAATGCCACTTTTAATTTTAGTAATAATATGAGAGGTGGGCAAGTGGATATATATATATATATGGGAAATTATTGAATACAACCGATTGCATGGAATCACTGCATACAACCTATTCATTTTGGCCCACCTTGAAAATTTGATGAGATCCAATCCAGCCATTATCCTTAACACTATTCATTTAACTAGAATATTTGAAATCATTTTGATTGGGAGTCCATGTAGTTCAAACCATTTGAAAAAACATAAAATTATGTGTAAAATATGAAATCGATTAGATCAAATGATTAGAATTGAAATTTAGTAAAATTTTATAAGATCATTGATCTAGATGGAAAGAAGATGTAGAAAGGTGTTGACGTTCAATTACATATTTGCATATACATCTAGCTATTAAATAATTTTAATGGTTACATATTCACCCTCAAATGATATTAAATTTCCCACATTCACTCTCAATTGATATTTCTGGCACATACTAGTGTCCAATCAACATAATTTTTGGCATCATAAATAAATGTATATTGAATAATATTAAGGTTTAAATCTAATAAAAATATTATTTATTATTGAAAATGAATAGGTTGCATGGAGTGACTCCATTCACCCTCAAGATTTTAATTATCTCATGCAAGATCTAGAAACGCATGGTGGTGAAATAAGATAAATTTGAGACGAAAAAGAAGTATATGAAGACTCTCTTACAATGTTGTCCACAAAGAGGGTCTTCACCTAATGGAAAATTAGGATTCCAATTGATCCAATTATTCGTGAAGTCTATGCAACCAAGAGCTCAAGAATACCTACTAGCATCTCCCTATATAGCAAATAAAGTGTGGGCTTGATTGGATGTATGGCCTCTATTGACTGGTAGAAGTATGATAGTCTAGTGACAACATAATTCTATTATCTGGGTTTTTAATGCCTGTTTTGCATACCATGCTCTTTGTGAGGATAATTGCATACTTATGGCTACAAATGAAATAACTCCATCACACCTTTGGTACATAGTATTAGGCATCCCATTATACCTGAATTCTTGTTTGCTCATTTTGAAAGTTTAATAGATGCGAGCCTCCACTAAGCTGTCCAGTTACATAAACAAGATCACTTTGCCTGAGATGGCAAGCAGCAACCTGTGCCAAATCTCCTTTGAATATTATAGGAATCCTGAAACATTAGGGAGAAAGAAAAGATTAGTTGAAATGTGAAAAAAATAATGAAATTCATGTGGAAGTGAATAGAAAGAAGAAAAATGCACATTTTAGCAATTTATGCAGCTCCATAAAATTGCTATGCAATGATTCCATCAAAACTCCTATGCACCATAACACTGTAGCTGTAGTGAATTGATCTATCAAACACAAGCTTGACTTGATAAATTTGGATCATGAGCCTTGTGGAGTCCAAACTTAGACTTTCATGTCTTAGAGACCACTTCCGAATTTCTCTCTTTCTTTCTGTACCTTATGTTTTCAAAGAAACCACAGGTTTTTGTTAGCGACTTAAAAGACTAATAGGAGCGATACAAAGCTTCCAAAACAAAGTAAAGAGTTGGACGTCTGTAATACCTGGGGTGTTAAAAAGTTGGTGAAAAAAATTGAATATGTGATTTTTGGCAATTGACCTCAAATGATGTGGCAAATAGCATGAACATATTCCATTTCATGCATATGATATGTCGTAAGTAAATATTATGACGTTTGAAGTGGTTTATGTGAAAGGGGATCATTGGTGATTTTTAAAAGTATGAATTCTGAATTTTAATAACCCTTATAATGGATGGGTTATTACTTGAGTTTGAAAGTAAGATTTAATTACTTGAATGAGCATTTTGGGATGATTATACATGAGAGTAATGACAAATGAAATGATTAGAAGTTTAGTGATGATAGATGGGAGAAAAAGTGAAAAATTTGGAAGAAAACTAAAGAAGCACAAGTGTATATTATGAAAATGATGAATTTGAGAAAGGGGTCATTTGTGATTGAATTTTGACAGGTATAATGGATTAATTTGAAACAATATTCAATATAGAAGTTGTAGATCATGAAATTATCTGTCCAATGGAAAAAAAATCACTTGATTCCGATATCATATGAGATAATTATGATTAATACACCGAAACTGTTACAAATGACTAAAAAAATAACGAGATGAACGAATTGGGTTGCTTTATCCAAATTTTTGACATGTTTGGGGGCTTATTTGGAAAAAAGTTGTTAATGTAAAAGTTATAGCCCTTGAAGTTAAATTTTCAATGCCTCAAAATTCAAATCATTTAGACATCGTATGTAAAAGTTATGATAAAATTACTAACACTATGTCGGACAGAATTTCCTTGTCGTGGCAAGGCTTTTCTCTACCGTGGCAAGGCTCCAGAAAATTAACTTTTGGACATCCGGCAAGTGGATGCTGAGGCATTAAAATTTGATGCCGCAACATTGGAATTTTGATGCCGCAGCACAGGTTCTTGATGCTGCAACATCACTTCAAAAACATGATTTTTCGAGGTATCCAACGAGTTGGATGCTGCAGCATCAGAATTTGATGTTGCGGCATTGGACTGGATGTTGCGGCATCCGAATTTGATGTCGCGGCATCATTTCAGCATGGGGCAAAAGTTTGGGTAATCAGTGACTGGATGCCGTGACACAGGTTTTCGATGCCGCAGCATCAGTCCTGTGATGCATCGAAGCACCATAAAATCCGACTTTTTAAAGACTTGGCCCGTTCCATTTTCATTTCTATCCGTCTCGTTTCTTCTCCCATGCCTCAAACTTCATGCCCTAGCCCCGTTTGATCCGAGTTCTTATCATTTGGACTTGGAAACTAGTGGATTTTGAGAGATTATCATCTAAGCATGCAAAGAGAAATAGGTTTTTAGCATTTGAATGGTGGAAATGAAAGAAGATCCGATTTCTTGCAAGAGGAGTAAGCTAATAGGAGCTTTGAGATTAGATTCTTGTTCATGGGTGATGACCATCTTCGAATTGCATGGCAAGTCGTTTTCCCCATTCGAATTCATGTCTTATGTTGAACTAGGGTTTTGGAGTTATGGTATTTTGGGGGAAAATGATAAATTTATATTATGAAATCTTGGGAAAAACATTTAATACATGTTTAATAAGGTATTGGGAGTGAATTGGGTTTACAAATTATAAATTTTGGCTTATTAGGTTTTCATGCCGGTCATGACCAGTGATTTTGCGGAGAATTTGATATGGATTGTTGTATAAACCACGAGAGGAATGTGTAATTTATAAGTTATGGTGCTTTAGGGATTTATATAGGATGATTTGGAATTGTAAAAATGGACGTTCAATTGTAACCTAGTTTTGGTTAACTAGGGAAATTGTGTATGGGCTATGTAAGCTATAAATTAGTTGAATTAAAAACTTAATTGAGTTGTTTTAAATGTGTTTAAGTATTGATCATGTCATATACCAAATAAATATGGCTGCAAAATGTTAATGGATTGATCATAGTATATAGAAATTATGTATTATGAATTAGGCCAAGTTGCCTTTGTAAATAAATGGCTTATTTGTATGCATAGGGCAAATTGAATATGGTTGGGAAGCTGTGGAGCTTGTGGCATTATGGAGAATAAGTTTTCAGCCAAGTAAGTAGATTGTATTTGTATGTTTATTTAATTGAATGGAGATAATCATTATCTCCTGAGTTTATGTTATGATATGTGAATGTATTGATAGAATGAAGGGATAGTGATTATTCCCTATTTTGTATAAGAATTTGTAAGAATAAAGGAGGATGTTGGACATCCCATCAAAGTGATATGTGAATGTATGCTTGATTGAATGGATAGATTATCCCTTGGCTTATTTAATGCTTCGTTATGTTAAGGATTGTGAATATCCTAGAATTTGACTATGTGAATTAGAATTTTAAGGATTCCAAGATGTATGTTTAGATGAGTTATGTTGAGATGACTATGTATTCATTTTGTTAAAGAAATGGGAGGCCTTATGGTTCCCTATTTTCATGTTTGGTTTTATGCATTGAACTTTTATGTATGGAATATAATAAGAGATACGTGATGGATCCCTGTTATTGATTATTGTTTGTTATACAGTTTACTTACTGAGTCTATTTAGACTTACCCCCGTTTATTTTTTTAGTTGATAGGTCAAGTCATGGAAGATTACAATGACAGAAAACATAGAAGAGTAATTTATTTGAGAAGTAAATATACCTTGTAACCGAATATTGTATTTATTAGTGGGATTAGAATTCCTTTATGTATGGAATTTAAATGTTGAATCCTTATATTCAAATGACCTTAAATCATGTATAATGCAAAGGAATGGTAAATTTTATTTGTAATTGTGGAATTATAATTGTATATGTTATTCAAAAGATCCCAATGATGTAAAAGTGAAATATTGGCATGTCCTAGTAAAGTATTTATGATTTTGTTAAATCAATTAAATTCCCCTTAGGTGTATTGCCATCATGATTTACCTTGATCTTAGGCAACTTTAGAAGAGTGAATGTATGGATGTGTATTTTGGAAGCTGCATCATTGATTTTTATTTCTAAGTTATGTTATTGCTTTAATTTATTTCATAAATTGTTATACAGGTGGAAAACCCATCTATTTAGGTTAGGCTCTGCCAAATTTGGGGGAGAACACCCCACCCTAAAAATAGACAAATTTTAATAAAATACAGTGCAAAATGGTAAGTCGCGCCTCAAAAGGCGGGACGTGACAGAAGTTTATAAATTGCTATCCTGGTTGGTAATGCCCAGGACTTATTCATAGAAATCACTTTGAATGGGAAATCTTTACATCAGATTAAAAGCCAGAAAAGCCATCATCATCATTAAGCTGTTTACCATCTAAATGGGGTCGACTACATGAAACATATTGCACAATTCATTTCAGTAAGCCTAAGCATTTTCATATCTTTCCTATTATCTCTAACCATGTTCATTTCAGCCTTCCTCTAGTTTTCTTATAGCATTTTATTTTATAAATTCATTTTTCTATCTTTTATTTTGATAAATTAATTCTTCCTAACTAGTTTTGTTTCCAATCTCTATTTCGCATGACCAAACCATCTAAGTCTACTTTCTCTTATTTTATTTTTTACCTTTAGGTTATCTCGAATTATGTCATTTCTAATATTATCTTTTCTTGTGTCACTATTCATTCATCTCAACATCCTCATTTCAATAGCACTCATTTTATGTATATGATATTCTTTAATTGCCAACCATTCCACCTCCTAAAGCATGACTAATCTTAATCTATCTTGGAAAATTTTCCTTTCATTTGATTGGCACTCAGCGATCACATAAAATTCTTAAAACATGATATCATTTCTTCCACCTAACTTGAATTCTATATGTAAGATCCTTATCTATTTCTCCACTTTTTTTGAATTATTAATCCCAAGTACCTAAAATGGTTAATTTGTGGCACTACCTGATCTATTATATAAACTACTTCCTCATTTATATTCTTATTGTTGTAAAGTCACATTTCATATATTTAGTTTTCAATCAACTAATTCCAAAACCTTTATATTCTAAAGCATCTTGCCAATTTATTGAGATTTAAATTTGTGCCTTCTCCTATCTCATCAATTAAATCTCTATCATCTGAAGATAACATACACCAAGGCACTTCTTCCTATAACTATCTAAAGAGTTCATTCATGACTAAAGTAAAAAGATAAGAGCTTAAAACTGAGCCTCATTGTAAACCTACCGCAGTCAAAATTCTCTCGTTTCTCCACTCATGATTCTAGCATTTGTTATAGCTCCATTATACATATCCTTAATAATATGTGTGCATCTACTAATAGCTCTTTTTCCATATCTATCATATTAATTCCTAAGGAACCCTATTAAATGTTTTTTTTCTAAATTAATAAAAACTATATGGAAGTTCTTCTCTTTATATTTCTCCATCAATTTCTAAGTAAGAAAATAGTTGCAGCAGTTGATCTTCCAAACATAAAACCAAAATGGTTTTCTAAAGCATTTGTTTCATATCTTAAACTTTACTCGGTTACACTTTCTCATGGTTTCATAATCCTTACATTTACCTTCACTAATAACTTTCTTAATATACTTTTTTATTTTCATTGTTTTATTGTTTTAAAAATTTTACTCATTTGATACCATTTTGAATAGCTTCATTCCACTGCCAGATTTCCTCATGTAAGTATTTTATATACTCTTAAGATGATTTTTGAATGCATTCAAAGCTAGAAAATTAGTTCATCAAAAAAAGAATTTAGCTGACTTTCAGTAGAGGGTAAAAATCCATCAGATACACAAAGTATAAAAGGACAACCACCAAGAATTGGATTACTGAGTTACCAAATGCATTGGCATTGAGTTTTACAGAATTTAGATTGTCTTCTATAGCTATAATCCCAAGTTGAATGAGCTCCATAGTTCACATTCTTTAGCAAGAAGGGAGACGGAGAGGCAATGTGTTTAGGGGGCCCTATATGTGTGGTAGAAACTTATATGCATGATAATTATTTACATTTGTGCATCCTTTTTTGATAGGATACCAACACAATAGTTATAGATTTTATTTCAAGGGAAATATGACCATTTATTCAAACAAAAAGTATGTGTATGTAGACACAACACACACAAACACAAAAACATGATAGGCATACAAAGCATTATCCCACACTAGTGGGGAATTGTGGTCTCAACTTAGTTAGCCATAAATAGCAATTGGTTACACAAGAGGTGGCTAACATGTTAGTGTTCTTGCAAAGCTAGAAAAGATGTTGGGCACAAGATTTTGGTTGCCCCATTGAAAGCAAATTGTTAAAGCAAAATGATTGGGCCTTCAACAGTGCCAACTTTACCAAGGGAGACACACTTCCAAAAAACTTGTTGCACCATAAAGGGTAAGGAGAATATGTGTTTTGAGGCATAGGATGATCTACTATAAAAGCACGTACTTGTGTAGTTTTCTCTCCTCTTTAGGCATGCATGATTAGGATGATTTATTCTCATGTTTTTTAAGAAAAACCATAATCCAGAGAGATAGAGAGGGAGGAAAAGAAAATACAAAGAGAAACAAAGAAGGAAAAAGAAAAGAAAAAAAAGGAAGATGTTATCACCCTTCTATTCTACATAGGAAATTGTCAGCTTATCTATAGTTATAATATTTTTAACAAGTAATTCAATCTTAATCATGACAAGGATTCTCCTACCAACTTAATGCTACAAATTGAATGCCACACAGCTTAGCAAAAATAAAAACAAGTTTCACATTTGGAATCTAGAGTCCACATAAGTAATCTCCTTGCAAACCTGATTAACCATGGTTACAAAGAATGACATCATCTGCATTTAGGTGGAGTTTGGAAGCAAGAAATCATAGACCTGGACATGGAAACTATAATAACTATATTGTCATTGCCATCATCACCAAAGCATTATACCAAATTGACTGAGATCAATATGAGTTTTGCTATATCATTCAGTTTTACCATTTTTCCATCCAAATAATAGGCCCTTACATCTTCACTGACTGTCTTGGAGGAAACATCTAACTTATTTTTCCTCTCCTTAATACTTAATGGTGCCACCAGTCATTTCTAATTCTATCTTTGCTTGTCTTCACACTTATCTATCTTAACATTCTTATTTCAACTGCACCCATCCTATGTAGATATTGCTCTTCAGCCACCCCACATGTTACTCCCAAAACAGGGCTAGGCTTACAACTAGCTACTTGAATTTCCCTTCAAGCCTTACTGGTATTATCATTCATGAGGTCCATATCAACTTCCTCCAACCATCTTATCAGAAATATCTTTCACAATCTCCTTACTATTATGAATTATTGGTCCAATTATTGGAAATCATTTTTGGGGAACTACCTCAAAAGCAATCTTATATTCTCTGCTCTAGTCTTGTTGTTGGTCTTTCATGCACTCTATTGTGCTTCGACTCATTCCAAAACCCGTACATTCCAAAATAGCCATCTCTTTTTCCAAACTATGCATTCACCCTATCTAATCTAATGAATTGAAACTATGCCATCTGAAAATAACATGCACAGCAGATGCCTTCTTCCAAATGCCTAGTGAGATCATAGAATAACAATGCAAAAATGGATAAGGGTTGAATCTTCACGATTTTGCAATACTATAATAAGTAGGAAAACTCCAAGCTATTTAATCATGATCATCAACCTTGCTACTGCTCCCATACAAATAATGAGGCAATTCAAAGTGAATGCAATAAAAAGTTATTCTATGACAATGCAAGTAGACCACAAAGAATTACAACAAATGGTACATAAATCGCCCATATAAGAACATTTTCCTATGAGCAAATATCGCAAAGATGAATCCCCAACACACAACAGTCAACCAGAGGGCAGCCAATTGTGCAAAACTTGCATCCTATTGTCAAGACAAAGCATCAATCAGAAGTTTCAGCCTACATGTCAGATGCTCTTACCAAAACCAAAAAAAAGAAAAAGTTAATTATATAAAAAAAGCGGCACTGTGACACCTATTTACCAATATTCAATGAAAATACTACCAAATGGAAGTTCAATTGGTAAAGGATCTGAAAGATACAATGAACCATGCACCCAAACTCTTCCATCATTGTTAAGGGATTCATACAATTACCAAACAGAAGTTTCTGATAACCATTCTCGATAAAAAAATAACATAAAATAAAATCTTATATCATATTATTAGTTGTAATTGCTAGCATCTAACAAATAGTCAAACAGCAGACACAAGATAATTGCTGGAAAGAGAGAAATATTCAAACAGCTGACAGAGGACAAAATACGGCGAGAGAGACGAAAAAGACAATGCACCAGAACTGCGGGAATTCGTCCCTCTTCTCCTGCTTGAGTACAGAAGTGGCTCGGTAAATCCCATTAGGAGAAATGTCGAGGAGTACAGGGCTTGCAACGTATCCCACGACTTTCACTGCATTAGCGACCTTGGGCTGCCATGGCACTTCAGAGGGCCTTGGCCAACCGGAAGGCAATCGTGGGGAGGCAACTGAGGAAGCAGCGGCAGAGCCGCAGTTGGGCATTTGAGATGCCCCCGTACTCTTGCTGGGTGCTTTTGCGGCAGCTGCAACAGCTATTGCAGTGGAGTGGATGGAGGATTGGAGAAGGAGAGAGCGCGGTAGAAAGGTTTTCATGGCCTTGCTGGGTGAAAGAGATGCTGCAATTGTCCGAGAGAGATGCATCAAGAATTGGAAATAGAAATTTGTCGAAAAGAGGCCTAGTTTTTCAAATCAGTGTCCGTACTTTGCTTACAAACCTAATGCATGCCCAAGCTTTGTATTTTTTTGAAATCCATACCCTTATCTAGTTTTCAAATTTGTGCCCAATGACACCGGACCTTATTCGACTATAGATTTTCTTCATTTAATGACAATAATACCCCGGATGTGAATGGTAAAAAGAAAAATCTATTTAGGATTTTTCATCACTCAACACCAAAACCTTTTCTCCTTCACCTTCTTGGCTTCTCTGGAGCAGCAATTGCAAGAGTTCTGACGCTCGCTATCCTTCCTGTCATAACTTTCTTTGTCCAGCCTATGCTCATCTCATTTCCCTCCCACAGGTCGTAGTCCCAACACTCTCTGAAATCTCCAATAAATGAAGGTATGTGGGTTTGAAAGCCAACGTTGCTCTTCTTTTGCTTCTCCTTATATCTTTTTCAATAGTATCTTATTTTAGGAAAATATTTTTAAAAAAATTATTTATCCAAAATGCTCTTCATTTTGAGCCTACCTTAAATAATCATAACACCTCTCTTCAGTTTCAGTTAATTGCAGTTTAAATAGTCTGTAACGAGTTCAATAGATGAATATGGAAGAACAAAATCCATGAACCTTGGCTTGAAGAAACAAGTTCAATGTGCATTCTTTGTTGTTTCATCTGTTTCATTTTTTATTTTTAATGGTGTTCTAAGCTTTGGAATGTTTTATTAGAATTCAATCCCAAGGATTGCCCACCTAATTGCTTAAGATATTTACAAATATCCATGGGCATTAACAACAACAGCAAATCAATTTTATACATGCATCCTTTTAATGAAATGTGATAAAGAAATAATCTGCTTTAATCTTTCTTTCAAAGCTCAGCAAATACACTATTGGTTTTAGAACAAGCAGCAGTGAGTTTCCTTTTGGTCCACATCTTCAACATCTCTAATGCAGCCTTAGGTGGATCCATTGGAACCATGTGGCCTGCATCATTAGCCTTATTACATAGGGAAATGATTAGGCAGGCTATTAGGTAATGGATCTCAAATCTGATGGAGAAAAAATGGAGTGTGAAGAAACCTTCAGGAAGCTAATAGGCCCATAAATTTTCAATTTCCCAGCTTCTACACCATCAACCATGAATGATGCTTCTAGTGATGCTCCAAATGCTTCTTTACCAGACCATTCCATATCATGAACCCACCTCGAGTTCCCTATGAGAAGTTAAGCCTTAACATAATCAACATCAATATACTTTGATGAGTTCCAAAAATTTAGATTGTTGAATGATTCTGTTATACATGTTGGACTGTAGAAACTTTAGTTGCATTGAGATTATTGAACTTCAAAACATCAAATCTTTTTGCGAGCATGTAGATTCATCTAGTCAATTGTGGAAATGGCTAGCATAATTAACTACTCTTGAAAAATGGGGGTTCAAGAGAAAATTTTAGTTTTCTAGTCTCAATGGAATACAAACATTTTGTAGTAAAAGATTCTTTGATGTTTCCAACACATTCTTCTTATAGTGTAAAGCTTCTGAAGCTGTTAGGTTTTTGAATAAGTCTGAACAAGAAGAGAGATGCATGAGAGCTAAACTTTTTGTATCATTTACTATTATAAATGCAAAAGTAAAAGATTTCTAAGTTGAAGTAACTTTTTTTGTAGGTTTTAACTCGAATGACGGAATGTATAAGATTGTACATTCATTACAGGGGGCATTTCAGTGGGAGAGATCATGTGGGAATATAACCTATAGTGGTGACTAAAAACAAATCATAACAGTGGAGGAAGAGTTAGTGACATTCTGAGACCTAGTTTATGAGATTGAGAGAAAAATAAACATTCCAAAAGATAAGATGAAATTACACTATATGATTCCATATGGTACATCATATGAGCAATATGAAGATTTGGACAATGAATGTGATTTACTGAATATGTTTAAAAAGTTTTCAAATGTCAGGCCTTCTAAGAAGGGGAAAGAAAGGGAAAAAAACATATGATATTAATGTATATGTGACTATGGTAATGAACAAATGGATTGGTACAGGCAAGAAGGCGTGTATTTTAAGTGGAAGACAAGAATTGTCCGATGTCCAGAATGAGTAAGTGCATGGGCAAGAATATGTAGTAGAAAAGCCAATTGATGACTAATGTGATGAAGAAGTGCACGATGATGAAGAACTGCATGATGGTGAAGAAAATTATATAGAAGATGATACACCAGATGCTGAACATCAAACAAAACTATTAAGGACCACTGAAACATTTGAAGTGGAGGATGATGTCATCCAGTTTGAGCCTATTGTCTCATTTGATGATTCAGACGAAAAGGGGGAAAATGTATATATGGATGATCATACAATGGTTGTGGACTCGAATTTGGTAGTAGGCATGGAATTTAAAGATACCACAAGTTGTAAGAAGGTCATTTGTGAGTATGGAATTAAAGAACGGTTTAACATTGTATTTTTCAGGGATACAAAGGAAAAGATTATAGGAAAATGTGCTTCACCACAATGTTCATGGAGATGTTATGCAAGAGTTAAGCAAGATAATATCAATTTTTATTTAAAAACACTTAATGTCACCCACAACTGCATGGGTAATTGTTGTTTAGGGGAGAAGACAGCTACTCAATAGTGGATTGCAAGTAAAGTGAAAGATAGGTTACCTGCTAATGAAAACTATAGCCCGAAGCTATTAATGAATGAGATAATATGTGAGACAGGCATATGTTTGAATTACAAGAAAGTATGAAGAGGAAAATTTGTTGCTACTAATGAGTTATATGGATCCGCAAAGGATTTGTTTAAGAAACTTCCTTCTTTTTGTGCAACAATGAGGGCAAATCCAAGTAGCATTGTAAAGTATGAGCTATATCCATAAATAACATTTCAAAGATTGTTTATATCTATTAGGGGATGTATGGAAGGATTTCTACGTGGATGTCGTCCCTTGATATTTTTGGATGTTTGTCACTTGAAGAGTCGTTACAAAGGAACTCTACTTTGAGCAGTGGCTTGTGATGGTAATAATGGTATCCTGCCCCTAAGAGTTGTAATGGTGGAGCAAGAGTGTAAGAATAGTTGGGAATGATTTTTAGGTTATCTAGCTCAAGCAATTGGAGATGGGGACTTTTGTTTTATGTCAGACCGACAAAAGGTCTAGTAGCAGCTGCCTCACGGTTATTCCCGACTAGTGGACATCGTCATTTTTATGCAAATTTAAAAACTTATGATTTTGCTAAAAGTATAGTAGTAAGAGATTGCTTCTAGGGCGCAGCTTGAGCATATACAAGATATGAGTGGGGGACATGCATGGATCAATTGTAACAATTATCTATAGAAGCATACCAATATGTGATGAAGGAATCTCCTACACACCGATCATGAGCTTTTTTCAAAGATGACTTACTTGTAATTCAACTAAGAATAATATAGCTGAGTCCTGGAATAGTCTGCTGCAGGATCTATGCCATTGGCCAGTATGTGAGCTCTTTGATAGCATTCATATTAAGATAACAATGTTTGAGAGACGACGGAACTTGAATTCTTACACATGGGATGAACCAATAGTGCCAAGAGCTATAAAAAGAGTTTTGGAGAATAGCAGGACAACCAGGTGGTCTATTTTTAGGCGTGCTGATGAGTTCGAATATGAAGTTGAATGCAATGATGGGAGGTATACTCTGCATTTAGTTAGGAAGATATGTTCATGTAGGCAATGATAGATTGATGCAATACCATGTAAGCATGTCTGTGCAGCGCAAATTGAGCGAATGGTTGATTCTAAGGATTTACGTGTTCCATACTTCTATTGTACAACGTACCGTACAACTTATCAAGGCATCATTCATATAATGTCAGATTCCAGGTTTTGGGGTCCAATTTCTGGTAGTGGGTAAATCCTCCCACCAGTAATAAAACAGGGTGTGGGTCTTCCTAAGATTAATAGAAGACATGTTGTTGATGAAGGACCTTGTGCATCGCAGTCTCAAACAGTTTTATGCAGTAATTGCGGTACTCTTGGTCATAACAAGAAAAGTTGCAAAAACCTATCTCAAGAGAGTATATCCAGTGCTTCATCCCATGTCGGGATTAGGCAGAAAAATGCAGTTATAAGGGGTAGAGGCAATAAGAGGGGTCAATATTGAAAAAAGTATCAACAAGCATGAGGGTCGAGTTTGTTAAGTTCATCCACGTACCTATATCTTTTATTTTAAAGTATGTTTTCAATAAGCTTCAATTTATTATTTTCGACTTGGATTTTTAAGCGATGTCTATTATGCTACTTTCATCCCATGTACTTTTTTGAAAGTTTTATAAGCTTTAACCTTGCCTTTTATTATTTACTATGTTTTCAGTTTTGCTGATGGCATATTATACAATGGATTTCATGGATCATCAAGGACATCATAAGTGATGCATTCGTAAGCTTTGACCTTGCATTTTATTCCATACTATGTTTTCAATTTTTCTCCACTTAATTTTTTTTTCTTTTCATTGGAATTCTCTGTCTATTTAGGTATCCTTCATAGATTTGATTTTTTGAAGGACAACTTGTAGGAGAGGAGTTTCCCATGTTTGCTGAGAGCACTGGTTACATGAAGAAGTCTTCAGCATTCAGCAAAGTAGTCTACTTCTCATTGTTACTTGGGTTAACCTACATGATTAGGAATTTTTACCTTTGATTTTGAGATATTTAAACTACCATTTCTATAAATTTATGTTTAATTTCAATGCATTTTATAATTCAGCTATTCAATGCACCAATAAGTTGTTTAGCTACAGAATGATCTAGTGTTAATGCATAATTTAGCTTGTAAAGTTGGCCTGCCTACTATAGGCATATATGATTTTGAGCATGTAGGATTTCGAGTCCTGTTGTGGTTTGTTGCTGGTTATGGAGCAAAGTGTATAAGCATCAATAAAGCTGGTTGTGATTTGTTGCTTAATGTAATAAATTATTATCTTCATTCAAGTTTGCTTCTAACTTAGGAAGAGCTATTGTATTCTAGTAGTGAATCACACAACAAAGATTGTATTTAGCTTTAGTGAAATACACAAAGGATAAGTCTTGAATAAAAAGGATAAATGATAACTAAAAAAAAGAAGTACCATGATTATAGTAATTATACATAGTTAAATTATTTTGGTCAGAAGGTGCATCCACTACTCTTCTTAGGCCATTGCCATATAAATAATCTCGCCATTACCATTTGAACCGATTGGACTGCTATAATTAAATTAAAGAATGTAATGTTTCTCAATGGCTACTGTAACTTGAGCAGAAATCATACAAAACAATTAATAAGTCAATAATCATCCACTAAAATGAAACTATTATGTTATCAGCATATGGTGACTCAAATTCTATTTTGGTCAGTTCGAATATCTCATGATGTGATGAGCATAGATTTTTCATGGGGATCAGTGGTGGTATCAGAGAGATTAGGCCGATCGTACGTCTAAAGACATGCTGTGAAGACATCGTGGACAATGACATGGCGACGGCTGCACTGAATGATTTTGTGGGCATGGCAGAAGTTAGCGTGGTGGCTTATCTTATCTTCATCCTGATGTTCACTTATCTTGTCCTCTTCATAAAGATTTAAGTTAGAAGAATGCTCAAAAAGGATACAACTAAAATTTCAGAAATATTTCTGAAGTCAAGTATCTGAAGAAAAGAAGTATGTCAGAAGCACTTTAGAAAATTAAACATAAAGATTACTTACTTCAGAAGTTTATCAGAAGCAATGCAGAAGAAGTAGCTCAAAACGTTTCCACTCACACAGAAGTTACTCAGAACCAAATGGAAGCAAGTGCAGAAAAATTTTCTGTAATAAGAAGTAGCTTAGAAATTTTTCACTCATTCAGAAGTTTTGCAGAACTTCTGACCTTTGAGCCTGAGAACCACAGAAGCAAAATTTACTTCTACACACATAACTCAGAACTTCTATGATTATTAACGTAGAAGGTTTGAATAGGCTCTAGTCCACACAAAACTTCTGCACATCAAATATCACCTCTGCAAACTACTCTAAACCTTTTTATTCAAAAAGAAGTTCTATAGAAAATGGTAAGTGCCAGAAAATAAGGGAGGATTTCATATGAAATACAAAACTCATAAATTTCATATGAAAAATAAGAAAAATGACAAGAAAAAAAACTAACCTGACTGAGAGTTAAGCTCACTCAAGATCTTCATCTCCTCAAGAAAAGCTCCCCCGCTCCTAGATACACAGTGTTTGACATTCTCTTCAGCAAGAGACATAGTTCTCTGCTTATCATATAGCTTCAAGTAGCCTTCTTTGCTAGATGATAAAGCCAATCTTCCTCACCCTAAATAAAAAAATAGAAAAGTAAGGATGATAGACAGAACCCACATCTCTAAATCCTCCGAATTGTCTTTATCTCATTACAAAAACCACGTCCCAACTAGAACCCGGCTCCAAAACAGAAATAACTGTATTGAAAAACCTCTAACAATGGCTAACTTTTTAGTATCTATCTCACAATAAAAGACAACACTGATCAAAATCTACTGCAAGCTCATGCTTATTTTCAAAAGAATAGCTAAACACTCACCTTACTTAAAGTATTCAAATCAAGATCCTATCTCTTGGAGTTATGATTTTCTAACACAACTTGGAGTTATAATTTTCTAACACAACTCAAGCCCAGCTCTCTTACCTATTATAAGACAACAGACATTCTCGACATAACAAAATAGTGCAAATTGCAGTAGCAACAAACTAAGAAAATTGAAAAACCATCTTGAATATTAGAAAGAGTCTGAAAAACCCACATCAACAAAAACTATCCCCACCCAACCAACCTGACAGCAAAACTAAATATAGTCCTTCAAATCTACCCATCTATAGGAATCAAAACAACTGGAGTGAATGACCAAAATCCATCACTAAGGGACTAACACATTACATGGCCAGAAAATGCACTAATGGTCATGTTCCATTGAAGGAAACTAATAAGCAAAGGTTTGCAGATCATTAGTGAATCTATTATCACTAATGGCACATGGTAAGTGGTCTTCACCAATTGATGCAGGCCTTCACATGCATTTTAGTTAAAAGCATTACATGGATTTAATAGCTATCTAATAAGAACAAAGGATAATCTAATAGCTGGATAGGTTTTTTTGGTTTATAATTTTTTGGATTTATGTAGTCATCAAGTATACTTTCGTCAAGGATAGTTTCTATAGAAGATGGTGGCAGTGGACAGAAGATGCTCATAAGTTGCTTAGAAGCTAGACAAAAGCTTCTGAGTAACTTCTATCCACTACCACCATCTTCTAAGCAACTTCTGTCCACTGGACAGAAGTTGAGAGATTGTGAAGCATTTTTTTCCTTTCTCACTCTGGTGGCATGAGTGCCATGTTCGTAATCATGTTTTAGTGGTTCATTGCTATTTCAAGTATTCATCTTCTTTAAATACTTCCCATCTCCACTCAATATATTTATCAAAATTAAAAGCATTCAAAACATTTGAAAACTATGCTTATGACCTTAAAATACTAGCGCTGCACACCAAGTGATCCAAAGTCCCCTTACAAATAGATAAATTAAAAATTATGTTGTGACTGATAGCTCAAAATACCATCAATGTCAAAAGAGAAAAAGGGATTTTGAGATGCAACAACATCATCTATAAACATATATTTGGATATAATCAAATCCTTGGTTACACTACATTGATTCCAATCAACCTTACACATTGAAAAGAAAAAAAACTAGTGCCTGTTTAGAGAATTTTAGTCTTTTAATTCCATCCAAAATTTTGGAAATGATAGCTTCTTTCTTCATGAGCTCAATCTCTCTTTTTGCAAGTTCTAGTTCTTTCTTCAAAAGTGACACTTCATCACATGCTTTACATGATTATCCACTCGACCCTGTTGTCATCCAACTTGCTTCCACATATGTACCATGTTTGTCAGAAGCTGAGTCACTCACTTCTGATTCATGTGCCGTTGCAAGGCATGATGATATATATCACACCATGAAAAGTAGTTACAAGAGTGTTTGCCCTAATTGAATCAAAAATAGAATTAGTTAAAATATCAATGCCATGATAAATTATCAAAAAGATAAAAACATAATAGCTATGTGTAAAAACATTATAATTATAGGACAATGATAAAACCATCATTGTAAATTTTTACTTGTCTATGACATCAAAGTATAACACAAACCTCTATCACATTTACAAGGAATTCATGGCTATAAGCACAAATTTGAAGACATACTTCTACCTATTTCAGATTGTCATTGTCAATTTAATACCTAAGCAAACAAGTATGAATGGGCATTAAAGAATGGCTCAAGCCTACATATGTTTTTAAGTTTTCATGGTTTAGTTGCATTTTATAGGCAATTCATTAAAGAATTCTGCACAATTATGGCAACTATCACAGATTGTTTGAAACACAATGAATATTCATGATTTATTTTGTAATCTAGGGCTTTCCAAGAGGTTAAAAATAAAATTACTTAGGCAGCTTTGTTGTAACTCCTTAACTTTACAAAAGTTTTTGAAGTTTCTTGCAATGCATTAGGAGTTAAAATTGGAGGCATTTTAAGCCATAAGTCATCCAATTGCATACTTTAATTATCAGGTGTAACACCCCTCCTCCCTGGAGCACTACTAGTGGTAAATTCAGAGAAAATTTTAACAGAGTCTCTCCTAATTTACCACTATTATCCTATATACAACATGCTAAACTACAATAATCATATAACAAATATGCAAAAATAATATGGCCACCTCCAGGCCCTACCATTTTCTATACAAATTATATAACTGCCGCCTCCAAAACACACATCACCACAACACCCACAGACCAAGATCGGGGGTACTATACCCTAGTGTTGGGCCATGAAGAAAACAAAATGCAAGGATCAGACGGTTGTATCGGAACAACTGCTCGACCAACCGGCAGCGTGACCAGCGGTGACCGGCATCGACGTGAATCCCGCCGGCCGGCAGCGATAC
>JAYJMB010052388.1:1315-23638 GCA_036873735.1 Pouteria campechiana
TTTGAAAATGGTCTTAGTGTGCCTGGATGTGCGTGAAATTGCAACTTTGGGAGGGTCACCATAATTGGAAAAAGATCACATAGGATATGATTTTGTCCTCGTTTTCTGCTCAAGTTATTGCTAGAATGCGTCTAGCTATTGATCTGTGCTTAAACAGATGCTGGCATGCCCGACTTCCACCTTGTGTGAGTTTGTTGACCATCAAAACATTATGAAGTTGACATAAACTGTAATGAACAATACACTGTTTTGACTGGAACCTTGCAGGACAAGCATTCCCGTAAGGGACTTCAAGCAATGGTTCAGAGGAGGAAGAAGCTACTCAAATACCTCCGTAGAACAGACTGGGACTCTTATTGCTTTGTTCTTTCTAAGCTGGGGCTTAGGGACAATCCAGGTTTGAAGAACTAGAAAAATCAGCATTGTGCAATGAAACGACCAACCAGATTCATTTATCCAACTTGAATGGATTTTCCTCGATTGGGCGATATGATGGATTTTGCGGAGGAAGATCCAGATACGAGTAGAATTTGAGAGGTACTGAGAACATTGCACCCTTCGTCTCTCTAACTTTTCTTTCTTCATCCATATTTATCATGAGCGGAATTGTAGAGGGATTGAGAAATTTCCTCGCTTCCAACTTTTCTTACTTTCGTCCTTATTTATCAGCTTGAAATGCGAGTGAATTTCTGACATGTGATGGATCTGCCGAAATGGAATGCTCTTGAACGAATAGAGTTGCAACTTTCTCCTTCCAATATTTTATTTTATTTTGTCTTTTTGCCAAATATGTAATCAATTTTAAAGTATTGTAGCGTCCAATTCCAGGGTTGTTTGTGAACAGAAGTATATGGAAGAAGGCAGATAAGCCCGTGGTTGTGCATGTGGATAATTTGCTTGAAAATATCATTACTGTTTTACCCTTGAAAATTACCTGGGCCAAGTTCAAACGGTATACTTTATTAAAGGACTCAGTTGGATAGGCTTGTATGAACCATCTCAATGGGAACCACTTCCTAATTGGTCTAGTCCAAAGAAAAAGGCTGCGAAATGTTTTAATTATTTGTATACAATTTTCGCCACTAAATATTTTCCTGTGCCTTCTAGTTCAGTTGAATGAGAAGGATGAGTTTTAGACCTTGATAAAAGGGTTCAATTCCTTTCTTAATTTTGAACTAAGCGGGTCAGTTAGGGTATTCAGCTATCATGTGGGCAAGCGGATTGGGTTTGGCTTTGGGAACTCAACCCTAATCCTATTTATAAAAAGATTAATCAATCTTAATCCTATCTATGAAAAATTATAATTAAACATTCATGTGTGATTATACCAAATTTTATGACATTCTAATATTTGGGTAGATCTATTTACAGACTTATTTTTTACGCAAATTTTTATACATTTTTTAATTATATTTAATGCAAATGATCAATGGTCTCCTTAAAATTTTTCTGTGACATTGGGGCTTGCCGACCGGAGAGGCCGAGCCTGTAGAAATTGTATGTAAACCGCCTGGATCCCTCGCGCGTGCCAATTGCCACGAATCGCCTCTCGAGTCTCTCCACGCGCGAATCGTCTACTGTCTTCCAACGAAAGCAAACCACCGCCTGGCACCGTTGCCACTTCCATACGCAGCCGCTTCCTCCAGTAGCGTCGAAACTCGAAACAGAGTATCGTTTCCGTCTTCATTTCTGGCTATCCTGCGCCGGGTGCGCCTCGCTAACCTCCGCGCCATGGGCGGCGGCAACAGACGAAGGTCGGGAAAGAACAACCGCCAAATATCCAACAAATCTTCCTTCATTGCCGGAGGGATCTTGTCTGATTTCCAGAACAACGGCTCTGATTCTCGGTCCTCGAATCCAGGTTTTCCACCGCGCTCTTCTTCTTCTTCTTCTTCTCATCCTCATCCTCCTCCTCCTCGGGGAAAGCAGAGGGAAATCGTCTCTTTCGTTTTTGGAAATGCAGGGAAATCTCCAAATGACGCGGCAAGATGTAATCCGTCGAAATCTGGAAGGTCGGACGGTTCTGCATCCACCGGTCAAGCCCGGAGAAGGTCCTTCAATCCCTTTGGATATGCATATGCGACCGTCGATCTTCAGGTGCCTCAGTTACCTGCTGTTTCTTTGTTGTTG
This sequence comes from Pouteria campechiana, assembly GCA_036873735.1. NCBI lineage: Eukaryota > Viridiplantae > Streptophyta > Magnoliopsida > Ericales > Sapotaceae > Pouteria > Pouteria campechiana. The sequence continues at coordinate 3,446 of JAYJMB010052388.1, forward strand.
TTTCTGGAATCGTCTCTTTTTTATGCATTTGCCACTTGTTTCTACTCTGGAAGCTAGAATAGCTCAAAAAGATTTAATCTTTCGTCTCTTGTTTCTACTATGAGAGCTAGAATAGCGCCAAAAAAGATTGAATCTTTGATGCAAGAAATAGAAGGGAAGGGTGTGTGCGTCAAATGGTGGGGTTTAGATGGTTTTTGTTGCGTATCGTGTCGTGTAATGGATGTCTTGGCGTCAATAAGACTGTTGTTTTCAGGAGCCTTTGCATGCTGAGTCTGGTGATGGATCGAATGCAAGTCCAATGATATTGGTTGATTCAAATGGGATGCGAATCGTTGGTCATGAGGAACGAACGCCATGTTTGGAGCATGCCGCTGGCGAGACTTTCACTTATGATTATGGTTCCAGTTCAGTGTTGGGTGAGAGCTGCCACCAAGGTTTGGGATTTTATGATGAGAATGTGGAGACAGATGGTGGAGAAGGAGATGAACGGGGGGTTGTCTTACAGCCTGTTGAGAATGAAACTGGCATTGAGAAGCATGCTGGTTGGAAGGGAAAGTCGACAACAAAGGGCTCTACACCTAAGAAGAATGGTGGGTTCTTGTCAATTGGAGGTGTGAGGTTGTACACAGAAGATATTATTGATGATGATGATGATGATGATGGTGAAAATGATGAAGCTGAGATGGACTTAGTTGACAGTGGAAGTTCAGAGTCTGATGAGACAACATGCAGTGAGTCAGCAGGGTCATCTGATGACAGTGAGTCTAATGACGATGATAAGACTGATAGTGGTTCAGATATTGATGATGCTGTGGTAGAAGATTACTTGGATGGGATTGGTGGTGGATCAGAGCTATTGAATTCTAAGTGGTTGGCAGGAAGGAATCTGGATGAAGAGGATAGCACCTCAAGTAGTAGTAGCAAGGAGAGTCTTGAAAAGTTGGGTGGAACTTCTTTGGAGATTGCTTTACAAGAATATGGCATGAAAAAGCCCAAGTCAAGAAAGAAGAATCAGACTGCAAACATGGACTTTCAATCATTGGCTTTGGATGATCTTTTGCTCATGAAGGATCCTAGGACAGCTCTAGGGAGAAAGAAGAATGCTCCACGTTTAGCTCACTCATGGCCTGGTGAAAAATTGAAGAAGTTCAAGAATGCTCCTGGTAAACTTTCATTGTCTCAAACTGTTTGGATAAATTAAACATTAATAGTTTTGACTTCAAGTTTCTTTTCTGCTGTTTTTTCAAATGTAGTTTCAAGCTCAATTCTTTTCTTATCATTCTCAGATATCATGCAATTGTAGAGATGCAGATTAGATCCAATTTAGGCAGCCATTTGCATTTGTACATATATTTTCTTACATGATTATTTATATATGCGAAATATGATTGGTTGGGATAAAATTTAGATAGTGATGATGATCTTGTTGCGATATATCAGTCCAGAATTTTTCTAGGCTATGGTATCCTACTGTCATTTCATTGATCATATTGTTGCATGATTTGTCCCTTTTTCCTTTTTTGTACTCTTAGAAGCATTTTGTCTACTGATGATTGGCAAATGGGTTAATCAGTGGAGGGATTAATGCATCATTGAATTTGGCTGTGATTGGTAGTTCTTCTCCGTGAACTGATTATTTTGGTTCATATCACTAGTGCATTAATGTTAAGAAGCTTCCATGCCATTTACAAGATGCGGCTTTCTCTGAAACTAACTAAAAAGACAGCACGATGGTTTGGGGAATCTCTCTATGGTTAGCATTCAAGGCTAACCATTTTACTGGCTTACAAGATGTGGCTCACTGAAGGTGATTTGTTGTGCATAAATGGGTGTTTTTGTCTTAGTTAGCACACAAGAGGTGCAGCTTTAAGTGCTGTTGAGGTTCCAGCAGTCTAATAATGTAGGGATATATTCTTGGATATCAGTAATACATTTTTAAGGAATTGGTCAAAGCAATATGTAGAGAGATCTTTAGAACTCACCAATGGGAAAATTTTGGATTGTTACTATTTTTTTATTAATGAGAGTTCTGATATTCTTCAGTCTGAAACCCGTCATGTATTTTTTTTTATTTTTTGTTGATGTGGTTCATTTCATATTCTTTGTCATGTACATGTCATGATGCCACAGCTACTGTTGAGTATTGTTCACTGGTACTATTGCAGCATTGATTTATGCAGCTCAATGCATAGGAAGTATTAGGTTGTTAATGAGAAAAAGGTTACTATGTTGTCCTTCTATGATCATTAAAAAAAGGTAGTGATGAATTCATGATTCCTGGTCTTTGTTCAGGTGAAAGGAAGAAATGTCGTAAAGAATTAATTGCTGCTAAGCGTAGAGATCGAATGCTGCGTCGTGGTGTGGACCTTGAGCAGATTAACTTGGTATGTTGAACCATTATATACTCCTTTATCTGATAAAGTATTCAAAGTGTTCACTATGGCAAATGCCTTTCTTGCTGTTGCTTATTTTCTCATTGCTGCTTGTTCCATCTCATCATGGTGGCATCCATTTCTTGCAACATTTGGGGTGCCTCCTATGTTGTCAACTACTTGAATGCTACCTTTCTGTTTAACATCATGTTACGTAATTGTGCTGCATGGACTCTGTTAGGGGTTCCCATAGGTCTTATTCCTACGGAACACTAATGCATTCATGCTTCCCAACCTGCAGAAGTTGAAGCAGATGGTCTTGGGCAAGGTTGATATGCTATCATTCGAACCTATGCACTCCCGCGATTGCTCCCAGGTCTGCTTCTTTGATTCATCCCTGTTGTAGAGTTCCCATACAAGCTTTTAGGTAGCTTGTTTCATGTTGATTGTTTCAAACTTAAATTGTAATTGCAAATTTCTGGCAGAGAAGTCACACCGGAAACATATAAATTGTCCTAAAGAGACTACAACGCATCTAGAAATAATTGTGGGGATTGGCCTAGTGAAAATTTTCACATGCAAGACTCTTTTGAAATTTCATTGGATAGACATAAAACCAGTGACCCTCATCATTGAATGAGAAGTGCTGGGCCCATATTCATACGATGTGTGGCCAAGATGAGGAATTGAGTGAATTGCAATATAAGTAATGTTTGAATGAATAAATTTATGGGAATCTAAGCAGTGGCCAAGATGAGGAATTGAGTGAGTTGCAATATAAGGATTTAATGATTAAATTTGAGGTGAGGTAAGCTAATCTGTTGTTATTCAGAAACCTACTCCATTTTCCCTCTCCATTCAGTTTGTTTGGTGCAAAACTTTAAACAATTGAACGGGAAATAACATTAGTTTGTCTCCCATGCTTCATGATCATCATCAACTGTATTTTGGGTTTGCATATATATATATAATTGTTTGTTATTGCTCGTTTGTCTTTAGGTACAACGATTAGCCTCGATTTATCGCTTGAGAAGTGGTCGCCAAGGTTCTGGCAAAAAGAGGTAGCACTCAAAACTTATTTTTTACTTATTTTTTGTTGAATTGGATAGTGTTTCCTCTTACTTTATGGTAAGTCAATATGGTGCTGAAAGTGTGAACAAGATATGCTACAGACCTTCCAAAAGCCATGAAAGCACTGATTCGTAGCCATAAAAAATGCCTCCTACAATGCAATAACAATTTTGCTTGAGAGGTGGGACCCACTCATGTTGGTAAATACCTGTAGTCAAAGCTTTTATTCCTGACATGCAGATGCACTCTCTGCAGGGGGGATTTTTCAAAACTCAGTCATGAAGTTTCTTGAGTGATGCATTTGCTTGTGCATGTTTTTTTTTAATCATCATAAATTCATGGGGTAGGCAACATACCGCTGCCCTGGCATTTTAGTGCCAAGGGACTCTCTCTCTCTATCAATTGTAAAAAAAATTGAGCGGGGGTGATTTGAACCTTCATATCAATGCCCTAGTCCATATAAGTCTAATTTACAATATAGAATTGATTTTCTTTTTAAAGTATCAAATGGACCATGCTTTTTTTTTTTTTTTTCGGGTACTTGATGTTTGACCATTTTTTTAATGTTGAGTTGGATTTACTTGCCAGGGATTTGTTTCAGTTGAATCAGTTTAAACTGGCTGATCTGATTTGGTTCTTATAGCACCATTTAAAAGCTTGTGATTTTCTTGTGAAAATTTGATTGGAATAAAAGAAAGGGAAAATTATTTCAGTCAGTCCAACTAGCTGTTTTGGTTTTCTGAAATTGGACCATTTTACACATTGCATTGGACTGTTATGCGTTTCAGTTCGAACTAGCTGGTCTGGCCCAGTTCTTGCTGCATGGATCAGAAGCCTAAGATTTGCAATGTCCCTACCCTAAGTGTGTGCTCGCATTCTGCTCCTATAGCCAAGGTCTATTACTTGCCTGCCCATGCATCAAAATCGTTGTGCAATTTCAGTAGTAGTGTTGATTCTTGCCTGGCAGAGAATAGATCAACCATTAGTAATGAATCTTTTAGAGCACTTCTGACAGTGAAAGGAAAAGGTCAATAGCTGAAAATTTTTCCAGAATTTCTATGAACTTGGAGTTGGCTGGTGACCACTTGATGAGCATCTAAAATATGGAGATGTTGTCCACAATTATGCTTCCCAGGTAGACCACATGGATTATTTATATTTAAGAAATGTAATTTTTATGAGCCTAACATCTGCTCTTGATCCCACCATTTCCAGTTTCTGTAGGTACTCAGTTAGGTGGGGTGATAAGAACATATTAACCCTATAAAAAGTTCAAATACATATTTCAGAGGTCTTGTCAGTTCTCTCAATTTTGACTTCATATGATCCTATTCCTATTGTGTGATGCACTTGATTTCTATAGAGGAAGGTGTCTGTCCAGTCCACGCAAAACTTCCGTGTGCTGAGTCCTTTCCTTTTCCCTAAAGAATTTTAAAATAGCATAGTAATCTCTGGACCCTGTTCTCAGATTTGTAACTGTAACACGAACTGAACATATGGGCTTGCCCTCCGCCACTGAAAAACTTCGATTGGAGAAGGTATGCCCTTTTGATTATTCTTTCTGTTGTATTTTTCTTCTGTTTTTCCTTGTAAATTATGAGAACATCACTACTCATCAGCATAATTACTACCATTTTGTCTTAGAAATTCCTGTATTTATGCTTGTTTTGTACTGGCAGATTGTTTCTATTATTTTTCATAGGTGTTTCTATTTGTTCTTGAAATATTATGCACTTTATTATCTGTAATAGGCACAGGATAATTCTTGATGACCATCAATCTACTCAACTTACGACCATCAAGAAGAAATGGACACAATGAATGCATCCAAATTTAGCTGCTCAAAAAGAACTTGACAATTGTTCCTGCCAACTGCTGTTGGCCATTTTTTCCTCATTGTGTTAGGAGCGCAATGATGAACCATACCATGGATATATTCTTTGAATCAACATGTCACATTGTCTGTAACTTGTTGCAAACTTTTTATCTGATACTCATGTGCTGGTTTTCAATCTCAGTCTGTGTATCATCTCTTTTTGCTGAAAGTTATGTTTGAATGTTTGAAACATTAGCAGTTTCCTGAAGTCTTGTGATATGTTTCTGTATATGTCATACAATCATGAAGATGAAGTTGAAGATGCGAGGAATTTAAAACCCCTCACAAATAGGGAGGGCAATTAAAATTATTAAAAATGCTGGAAAGACTACAAAATAGTGAATTGTATGATAAGATTCATTTTATAGAATAGTGACATAGCATGGGTAGGGAGAAGAAATAGAAGAAAGAGGAAGGTTCCTCTTAAGGGGATAAGATGAGAAGAAAGGGGAGAAATCGAGATGAAATAAGGAAGATGAGATAAAATTAAGGAGAAATATAGATACCAAGAAACTTGATTTTCATTCATCAATGCATAATGTAAACCCTAAGACACATTTTGCATTGACATTGTTATTGCTTCTATTTGCCCTAATTCTTCTCCCTAAATTCTTCTATACTTCATATTACACTGGTGCAAATTTCTACTTTATGCATTGAAATTGTTTACATATTTCGTGTGAAAAAACAAAACCAGAGTGAATCGTTTCTGATGAAGTAGCTCCATTGTATCTATACTTACATGCCAGAGGCCCAGATGCTTAAGAATTTTGGAGACTTATCCATGTCTGTATCAGTCTGCATGTGCGGGCCATGAAATGGCATTGCTGAGCTAAACTGGAAACCCACAATTGACTATTTGCTTGACATATTCCTGCTGGGGCCAGGGAAGGGCTAATAAATGTCATCCTTTTAGAATTCAGACCATGATATGTGCAGGCCATGAAATGGCATTGATGAGCTAAACTGGAAACCCAAAATTGACTCTTCTTTGAAGTATTCCTGATGGGCCCAGCGAAGGCTAATTTAATGTCATCCTTTTAGAAGTCCTCAGATGCCTCCTACACCTCATGGTCTTGAATTACCTGGCAGAGATCTAGAGATTTTTATTTACTGGTATTATTTTATATAGCCAATGTGAATCTTTGTTGTTATTCCCATCAATTTTCCATTTGGAAACATGTCCTGCATGTCCACACTAAAGAAAAAGGTTATTCTTCCCATGGTCTTAAACTTCCATGCTCTGTGAGATAGCTCATGGTCTCTACTGATGAAAATTTCTGCTTGAGCTACATGAGGATACTTCTGTTCTTGCCACATGCTATTAGTTATGCAGTTCAATATTCTAATTGGGCAATTGGTGTGACCTTCTCTGTATTTTGGTTTATTATGCTCAATTCCATGGTCCTTAGAATTTGACTACCATATGCTATCCAGTCATTCAATATAGTATTTAAGCAAGCAAGATAAAATTTCGAATTTGGTAATCTGTACATAATCCCTGGTTTTACATCCTATCCAAACATTGCCTTGAGAGATTATGGGATTCTCAACCTGAGGATTTTGCAATCATAGGATTTGCAACAGCTCCTGACAAGTGGGGTTTTTGATTTGCATCAAACCATATATCTGTTTTGTTTGACTAGTAATTGGCCCTGTTCCATTCTCCAAGATTTTAATATTGTGGCTTCTGGAATATTCACTGTTTTCATTGCTGTATTTTTCTTTTGAAACCATATGGAAATTGTATCAATATATCATAATTGAGCTCATCGTGGAATCCGACAGAAGGCTGGTCTGTGTTACTGAACTATGGGCTTGTCCGAAGTGGAAATTTCATCATACAAAGCCTTGTATCTGGCTGTGTTTTTTTTAAGGATCCCTTAGCATTTATACAATGTCTGTGTTTTCATATAGCCTTGAATTGACTTCTTAATTGTGAGTGTAAGCCATCTAGTTGGTTTCCAGTGCCAATCTCATTTTGGGTCCATGAGCCAGTGTGAATCAGTCCACTTGAGATTGGTACTAGTGTTATCATTTGAATTGCCGGGCTTCTTAGTTCCAAGTCTGGGCTAGGCAAATGATTCTGATTTGAATTATTACTGAGCATTGGTCCAACAGAAAAAGGGAGTCATGCCAATCACGAGTCCAAACTCTTTGTTCTTATGATTATCTTACCATAACTTTCGATTGTGTTAGCCGGCCAGAGGTCCTGATGAGTTTTTTATTGGATTTCAGTTGTTGGCAGCAGGCAACGATGATGAGGATTTTGTGCTCAGTCCAGGAGTGAACCCAAAAACTCCAAGGGAAAAATTCAGAGTCAAGACATTGGCAAAATTGGGTGGGCCAAGTCCAACTCATCCACCAGCAAAGCTGTTTAAGAATTCATCTAACCATGTTAGCAAAGGCGAGGGAAGTGGAAAGAAAAAAGGTGGGAGTGCCACAAAATTTGCTAATCAACCAGTGTCATTTGTTTCAAGTGGCATCATGCAAGTCAATTCAGTAGATGAAACTGTGGTTGATCTTGGTGAGAACGACACTTGTGAAATGAAAACTATTTCAAGCTCCACCAGATTGGGTGCGTACGAGATGCACACAAAAGGGTTTGGGTCAAAGATGTTGGCAAAGATGGGATTTGTAGAAGGCAGTGGATTGGGAAAAGATGGTCAAGGCATGGTTGAGCCTATAGAAGCAGTAAAACGGCCGAAATCGCTAGGATTGGGCGCCGATGTTGATGAAGCAGGTGGTGGTGAAGGTAACATAAGCATGCGATCTGGTAAGTCCAAGGGATCTGAAAAGCATGCCAAGGCAGCCAGCTCAAGGGAGGCAATGGCTAATAGCAGCAGTAGAAGAGGGAAATCTGAGCAAATTGGCACCTTCGAGAAGCATACCAAAGCATTTGGATCAAGAATGATGGCAAAAATGGGATTCATTGAAGGCGCTGGCCTAGGTAAAGATGGACAAGGCATTGTAGAACCATTGGCAGCAGTCAAGTTGCCAAAATCTTGGGGATTGGGCGCCAAAGCTTAGATTTTGTCCTAATTATTCTAAAGTGTGTTGCTTAATACTTGTTAATTTATACTCGTTCAAATCATCTTTATGAAATTATGGAATGTTCCATTTCATCAACTCAATTTGTTCTCAGTTATGAAAGTGGTTTGGCTTGGGTGCCCATGTTGAAGACCGTTTCAGAGTCTCCTCCTGCTTGAGGAAGCAAATGAACCAAGGGTTAGTTTTGAGGCTTGAAAGAGATAGGAATGTCTACCTGCAGATCTACTGTAAAATATTTTGGTTTTAGCCTCTTTATAATGTATGAGCAAAATCTACTCTAATCATCAGCCTTGGTATCAGCCATTTGTGTTTGGGGTATAAATTGGATTGGGTTTGGCCAGGTTGGGGTAAACTCAACCCTAACCTTTTCTGTGAGAAACTCTAATCCTAATTCAGTTTGAAAAATCTAAACCTAATCGTAGAATTTTTTATTTGACTTTGGGCTATCTCCGGATTGACAATTTTTTGAATTTATTTCAAGAGAACAATTGATGCCATCTTTAATTTATATCTTGCTTAAATACAAATTAAAATATTTAAAACTTTTATTATGATATTATATAAGAAGGGTTAGAAATGAATGTAGGTTAATTATTTGGTTGATTTATTACTAATTAACATTTGTATAAGGGTAAAACTATTTGCATTTATTTAATCCAGCTGTAATAGAAGGAAACATGTTACATAAAATACTGAGTAATAGTAATAAAAGCCTACTCCAAATAGTCATTCTAATGAAATTTTAGTTCAAATGCAATCCAAGCAATTACATAGAGCGTAAAACTTAAAACATGCAATTATTTCTATCCATATTTGTATAGATAGAAAGTTGGATTAATTTGCCAAATTCATATATACTTCAACATGGGATGGAATTAAATCCGTCCTAACTTAAATTTCAAAAATTTCCACCCGATATTAACAAAAGTCAAATTGGGTTCATTGGGTTTCAATTGACCCCAATTCAATTTACGTATTTTTGTGAGTCATTCAAAAAAAAAAGAAAATTTAAGACCGACTATATATAAAGCCACTAAAATGTCATATTTTCTTGTTGGGTGAGACTACAGAGTTGTAATCAAATATTCATCATATCTTCGTTACTCCTCATTTCAGAAGAAGATTTTTATTTAAACTTAAATAATTGTGAAAAATAAGTCGTCTCGTCTAAGCAATTTTATACCTTTACATGTGAATTTTCCAATGTTACGATAACAAAAGAATATATGATTGTGACGATTTTTTGAACCTCATACAATAATTAATAATTGCTTAAACAGGAAACTTTCCTTTTGTATTATTTTCATGGACATATGTGTTCACTTACACAAATTAGAAAACAACTTAAAAGAGAAATACTTAAAAATTACTTATTTTCACGTACTGTATATTTTTATAATTCCAAAAAATATTTCATGGAAAACTTAGTTGGAAATTTGGTTGAGACAGTAAATGAAAAACTTATAAATTGTACGAAAATAATGTTTTAATCGCTCTCGCTCCTGAAAGTTTCGATTGAGTTAATTTTGTCAACCGTGACTAAATAAAGGTCACCAATTCATTAGAACCCGTTCGGAAAAAAAACAAAGTAGAATCCACAAAAAATGATTCGATGAAATCTCAAAGTGGAATCCACAAAAATGATTTGATGAAATCTCAAAGTGGAATCCACAAAAATGATTTGATGAAATCTAAGTTACCCAACATGTGGAAAACATTGTTTTAGCTAGCAACGTGGAAACTATCATGATAAGAGAATCATATTTATCATAAAAAGAAAATCATTTGAAACTTGTAGCACCCCTTTTCACAGGTGTTTCGATGGGTCAAGCACAAATGCAACTAGTCGGCCTAAAATGCTAAATGAAATGAAAAAGCTTGCTAAAGCCCAATAAAATGTTTTTGACGATTTCACTTCTCAAAGGAGATTTGGATAGATGTGCGTGAAGTGCTGTAACTGATCATGAAATTTGCATGGGATGAAATTGAAATAACTAGACGTGATATGGTATTCAGCAAACATACCGATTCATGTTTGTGAATGAAATGAATGATGTTTTAGAATACCCAGGAAGATGAAACTTCATACATATTCAGAGCGAGATGATTATCTAACTGGAGTTGCCACCGATCCACATTAAAAAGGGGGATTAGACCCTCTTTCGACTCCATAAAAGACTGGTCTACAGGTAGGGTACATTTCCACCAAAATTTGCGATAAAAAGGGGCTCTTACAAGTATTTTGCAGTTGACTGAGATGGTAGAGAACTAAAAAGCTCAGGGGATGGTGATTTGGATCAATGACTGAAGGGCAGCTGGATTGGGGTGATCTCCGGTTCTTTTTCTTACATAGCTTTGCTGGGGAAGATGAGCCAATGTGAGGAGAACCGGATTGCAGCAATTCCTTCCCCTTTTTCCCTAAGGCTCACTCTTGTTTTGAGAGACGAAATTATCTCTTTATACGGAGATCCTAGTAGCCTTGCTGCTCATTCTAGTTGCTAGTTGGAACTGGTAGGTGGAAGCATTTAATTGATGCTTAGTTGTAAAGTTGGATCCCATTTTAATGCCATTGTTTTGTTCTGTAAAGAGCATAAGTTGCTTCTGGGCTTGGCCCACTTATCCGAGTAATTGTGGCAGTGGGGATGCCTACACACAGCTTTGCTGGGGAAGATGATCCAATGTGAAGAGATTCAGGTTAGAAGATTGCAGTAGCAATTCCTTTCCCTTTTTCCCTAAGATTCACTGTTATTTTGAAAGAGGAAATGATCTATTTATATAGAGATCCCACCGAACTTGCTGCTCATTATAGTTGTTAGTTGAAATTGCTAGGTGGAAGCATATAATTGATGCTTAGTTGTAAAAGTGGATGTGGATCCCACCTTAATGCCATTTGTTTTGTTCTGTAAAGAGTATAGGTTGCTTCTGGGCTTGGCCCGCTTGTCTGAGTAATTGTAGCAGTGGGGAAGTCTACACATAGCATTGCTGGGGAAGATGAGCCAATGTGAGGAGAATCAGGTAAGAAGATTGCAGCAACAATTCCTTTTCCTTTTTTCCTAAGGTTCACTCTTATTTTGAAAAAGAAAATGATCTATTTATATAGAGATTCCATCGGCCTTGCTGCTCATTGTAGCTGCTAGTTAGAACTGCCAGGTGGAAGCATTTAATTGAGGCTTAGTCGTAAAAGTAGATCTTAATGCCATTTGTCTTGTTCTTTAAAGAGCATATAGGTTGCCTCTAAGCTTGGCCCACTTGTCTGAGTAATTGCAGCAGTGGTAATGTCTATAGATTGCCCCTCTTTGCTAGAGGTGATTTTATCGGCAAGCGGCAAAGTAGTAGACACTTCGCTTGATTCTTTGCTTTAATACTCTTCCTTCTTTTCTCTGAAGCTTGATCTTATCCTTTTGTAGTTTTGACTTCATAGCACTGCCTCCCATAGTAGCATTCATTGTAGCATTGGAGTGGTGAAATGACTTTTTCGAAAAAATCATTTTCTCACCATTGGAAGGTGTTGGACGATGACTTTGTCATTAAATGGATGCTCTGGACTTTTTGTTGTGGCTCTACGGGCCTCATTTGTCTGGCTATGATGAAGTCTTGTAAACACCTTGAGCATTTTGCAGCTTCGTAGGTTTGTCCCTTTAATTTTACGATAACTTCATTGGTAGGTAGCTAGTGGCAGTGATGATGCTTTCTTTCAAAGTGAGATAGAATCTTTTGATAAGTTATTCACTATGAGCTTTATACAATTTAGTGCTTGCCGATTATCTTTTTAGAATGATTGAACTAAATTGGTTTGAAGGTGATGAAATGCATATTTTTTTCTTGCTCTCTCTCTCTCTCTCTAATTTTTGTATATGCTTGTTTTTTTCTTTGATTTTGTTGGTGCACCTTTTCCGTGTTTTCTCCTTTTTTTTCTTTTTTTTTATATACATACATATATGTATATATATACATATATGTATTTCTAGAGTAATAAATTGACTATTGTTGAATGAATACTTTGTGCATTTTGCTATCTTTACAGGCCTGTTTTTTTTGGTTTAGGCTTATACTTAACTTTGTAAAGGCTTGTTAACTAGTTGATTGGAGTGAATTGGTATTCAATTGACACCTTGAATACCAATTTGTGTTGATTGACTGCTATCTGGGATGGTGATGGTGATGCTTCCATTTAAGGTAACATGTTATCTTGAACTAGATGGACACCTTGCACATTCTATGGCTTTATAGGCTACTCTGTCTAATTGAGCTTGACTTTAGTTTGAGTATTATCTGGAGTGTTGATAATAATGCCCCCCATTTAAAGTAGCTTGTTGGTAGATGCTAGGTAGACATCCTGGGCATTTTGTTGCTTTACGGACTGCTCTATTTAGCTAAGCTTGACTTTATCAAGGCTTGTTAATTGATGGGATGGAATTCAGATATATGGATATCAATGTGTTTGACTTTGTCAAGGCTTTATGCTAATGTAGGTGACTGGGTAGAGACAAATGGATGTCCTTGAGCTTGACCATGCAAGGCTTGTTGCTGATTGACTGGTTGGAGTAGAGACGTGGATGTCCTTTACTTGACTTTGTTAAGGTTTGGTATTAATGTAGGCGACTAAAGTAAAGAATATGGATGTTCTTGTGCTTAACTTTACAAAACTTGGTGCTAATTGATTAGCTGAAGTAGAGACATGAATATCCTTCCGCTTGACTTTGTTAAGACTTATTGACTAACTAGAACGGAGTCATGTGTGGTTCGGTCGGAGTAATGAAAATCTCTTTTTACTGGATCAAAATTATAAAGCTTGGTATGCCGAACACGGCCATTGTTTTCACCTCCCTCCCTCCCCTTTTCGAACATTGTGATTTTGAAGCAACTATTGGAGAGTAGCTTACTCGAGCTACGGAAGTGAGAAAAACCGAGATAGCTAGAGAAGCCGATGAGGCAAGGGCTACTGAAGAGGCTGAAGAGTATGAAGAACTTGATCTTTTTGGCTAGTGAAGGAGATATGTTTAGAGTGTTGACTGGCTTATTTTGACCTGAGAAGTCAAGAGTTATGACCTGTAAATGATAATTTTTTATCATAATAACATGACTTTCGTAAAGTGACTATTGCTCTCCATTTTGTTTTTGTTTGGGAGCAATCTTCATTGTATTAGATTAGAAATTGTCGAAACTTTGTATCAGATTGTTCTTCATAAATAACTGTCTTTGTTAATTCACTCTTCAGTGGCCTTTGTATGAACCCTCTTGGGTGACTTGACATAGGTGTTTTGGCTTCCCATATAGTTGCCTTCATGCTAGCCGTTGGGGCAGTTACATCCTTTTCTTTTTTTTTTTTTTCCTCTTTCACTTATGTTTTGACATAATTTGGACTCATGTCATTTCACTTGAGTTAATTCAACTAGCTCGTGCTCTTCTTTTTGAGTCAACTCATTGAACTTAATTCGGTACTTATCTTATATGCTTGTTTTCTCAAAAATCATATCAACGAGGGATTTGCCAAATATTCTATTGCAGTCTCAGTTTAGTACATCTTTGAAAGGGAGCTTTAATGGAGGCTTTGTTTCTTCATTTCTTTATTCAATAGGAGGATTACTTGCAATGATGAGTTCATACCTGAGGGGCAATTTAAGAAGGTATTTCCCTGGACTAATGCTCTTAACTCTTCTTCTTTCTCATTTAGTGCTTTTCCTTTTTCATTGGGTTTTTCTCATTTAAGAGCTTAATCTCACCTTTCCGGCGGCAAGCGTGGTCAAGACTGAGGCCAGCCTTTGTCGGAGCTGATATTGATTTCCAATGAAGCAAAACCTATCGAACTCTTCCCTCGGCCCTAGCTAGATTTGCTTGGAAATGGCGGAGGATTGACCATTGTTGCCTTGGGAATGCCATTCATCAAAAGAGGAATGGGAGAAGGGGAGCTATGCCAACTCTCACGAAGGTGAGAGAGAACCTTAGTCGGACGCTAGTCTCGTGGTGGTCACAGCTAGGAATGATGGCGGCTGGAATAGGGGGCATCCATTAACTGCTTCCACAATGAGGATGTTGGCTTGGGATGTTTCCTCATTTACTAGAGTTTTCCAGGCACAGATGGCTAAGGATGATGGAGACAATGATGGAGTACCCTTGTTTCTGCTGTTACTAGTCTGGGGAAAAAGAAACAATAGGCAGCTGCATCCTCTAGCATGGGGAGGACGAGGAAAAATGGCGGCAGGTTCTGCTATTGCCGCTATGGGTGCGACCAACTGACAAGAAAGGCCAGCAAGGTGCTTGATGAAGATGAATTTGATAAATCTTCTCATGTGGCTGCTGAACAATGCGCAGAGGAGCAAGCTGCTATTGATTCCTTGTTGAGGGAAGAAGGTATCGCTTTTGATTCCTTGCCCAAAGTTGTGAAAAGGGCTACGAGAAAGAGCAAAAAGCAGACCTCATTATTGAAACTTTATCATATGATGCCTTTACCTCGACCACTTTTGTCGACCAATCCTTTTACAGTAATGTATGATGAGACTCTTTATGTCTCCATGCGTGTCAGCTCTCCCTACTCTTTATGTCTCCATGCGTGTCAGCAAACGAGTGTAAGTGAATTGTATGGGTGGTTGTAGGGAGAGCTGTGTGGATAGATGGTGAATTGTAACATGTGGTTATCTTGGTGGATGGAAATTTTGGGTTGGAGGAATTTTTGGAAGGTTGGAGTTTGAATATTTGATTATGCTCGTGTAGTTTGTGGCTTGGACTTTACTAATTTTCTAATTGTGGTTATTCCCTTTTTGGGGGTGGAAGCATGGTTGATTGTTATGAGTTGGATAGATTGTATCATACCTGAGGAAAATGGATGAGCCCTCTTTTATTGACATCGGGTTGAAATGGGTGTTTGAATGTGTTTGTCATGGTTATTGTTGGCTTTCTTTTATCAGTGACAATCTTAACCCAAGGACATTGCTGTTTTTGAGTGCTAAAGACTAGAGACTTAAATTGCAAATGTTTTTTCTTTTTTGTTTATGTTGATTATTTTCTCATTGGGGTGTAATATGGCCAACTTACCATTATTTGAGTGAGACATGACTGTTTATGTGCATTTCTATGGGTTGTATCATGTGATTCAACTCGTTGATGGTTGAGGAATGATAGATTATGGTATGATATGGCTGGCTAGTTGGTTTGTCTTTGGATTTGGACTTTTCTGCTTGTTGAAAATTGTGGTTGATTGTATTTTCTAGTATGCGTATCTGTGAGATAGTTAAAGGTATATAAGGGGGTTGATGAGGGTGGTGGGAATGATTTAATACAAATCAAGGAGCACTATTTTGCCTTTTGACTTCCCAAAGAAAACCGCATATTATTTGACATGGTTTGATACCAATTTTTTTTATTCTTTTGTATTTTCTTCTTTTTGATCTGCAACCTTTTTTATCTACAACTGATTATTTGAATTTAAAGTTCTTGATTTGTGCTCAATGATCTGAATTTGAACTTCTTGATTTGTGCTTGACCTTTAGACATACAAAACTTCTTGATTTGTTCTTGAGGTAGTTTTCTAATGTGAGCCGCTTTGGTCAACATGTAAGGGTCTAAACTATAGTTTCATCAATATCCCAAGTATAGGTCTTAATGTCAAATGAAAGTTCCTTGTAGAGCAGAGCCCTTATACCTTTGATAGGCCTTATATTATAGAGCTTTATGCCTTCTATTTCACAACAAAATTCTGCAATTCAGTAATAGAGTTGTACCTTATTTTGAACAAAGGTCCTACAATTCATCACCAGAGTTTCGCAGTAATCCAATTATAATTCAGTGCATTATATTTTCGGAATGCAAATTTTTATAGTCTTGAACATTATGCTTCTTATTGCAATATAAGAGATTTGGGATAAAAAATTCTATTTCATTAAAGAATTTTTCATTAATTCCCTCCCAAGCTTTGAGCATTCAATCATCATGCCTTTTTTAATTTCAACGTCCTTAGTGGAGTGCCAATTTGTAGCAATCCTTCTCATAATGTTACGATGGTTCGATCATAGATGCAACTAGTTTGCCTGAAATGCTAAATGAAATGGACATGCTCACTAAAGTCTAATGAAATGTTTATGATGATTTTACTTTTTTTCAATGGAGATTCAGATTGATGTGCGTGAAGTGTTGTAATTGATCATGAAATTTACATGGGCTGAAACTGAAATAACTAAATGTGATATGCTATTCAGTAAACATATTGATTCATGTTTGTGAATGAAATG
Organism: Pouteria campechiana; assembly: GCA_036873735.1. Lineage (NCBI taxonomy): Eukaryota > Viridiplantae > Streptophyta > Magnoliopsida > Ericales > Sapotaceae > Pouteria > Pouteria campechiana. Next base: position 20,041 of record JAYJMB010052388.1, read on the forward strand.
GATGATATCTTAGAATATACCCAGACAAAAGAGAGTTTTGCAGAATTCTTGCTCGAGCACTCAGCAAGACTAATTTAGTACAAAACAGGGAGCACTATTTTGGCTTTCAACTTCTCAAAAGAAACCACATATGATTTGACATGGTTTTAAGCCATGTTTTTCTAATTCTTCTGTATTTTCTTCTTTCTGATCAACTAAGGATCTAAATTTGAACTTCTTGATTTGTCCTCGATGATCTGAATTTAAACTTCTATATTTGAGCTCGACCTCCAAACCTACAATACTTCACAAACAAGTTAATAGAGAATATTAGTAAACAACTTTTTTTGTATAATTTATCTTCGTCTTTTTTATATTGTTAAAAGACTTTTACTTATTGTTTTTAAGTCCTTGGCTATTTCATCCAATCAATGTGTCCTTGAAGTAGTTTTCTAATGAGGGCCGGTTTGGCAAATATGATAGTTCCATCATTATCCCAAGTATAGGTCTTATTATCAAATGAAAGTTCCTTATCCTATAGAGTCCTTATACCTTTGACAGGCCTTATATTATAGAGCTTTATGCCGTCTATTTTAGAATAGGAATTCTGCAATTCATTAATAAAGTTGTACCTATTTTTGAACAATAAGTCCAGCAATTCATCACTAGAGTCTTGCATTAATCCAATTATAATTTAGTGCATTATATATTTCGAATGCAAATTTTTATAATCTTAAATATTATGCTTTTTGTTGCAATATATGAGATTTGGAATAAGAACTTCTACTTCATTAAATAGACTTTTGTTCATTCCTTCCTAAGCTTTGAGCATTCAATCATTATGCCTTTTTTAATTTCAACATCCTCAGTGGAGTCCAATCTGCAGCACCCATAAGTGTTACGATGGGTCAATCATAGATGCAACTAGTTGGCCTGAAATGCTAAATGAAATAGACAGGCTTGCTAAAGCCCAATGAAATGTTTATGGTAATTTTACTTCTTTTCAATGGAGATTCGGATTGATGTGCATAAGTGTTGTAATTGATCATGAAATTTGCATTGGATGAAACTGAAATAACTGATACGCTATTCGGTAAACATATTGATTCATGTTTGTGAATGAAATGAATGATGTTTTTTAATACCCAAAAAGATGAAACTTCATACATATTCAAAGTGAGATGATTAAACAACTAGAGTCTCCATTGATTCAATTTAGAAAGGGGGATAACTCCATAAAAGTCCATAAAAGCTTGGTCTATAGGTAGAGTACATTTTCAACAAAATCTAAAATCAAAACGGGCTCTTACAAGTATTTTTGTTATTGACTGAAATTGTAGAGAATAAACCACCCCATGAGGGATGGTGATTTGGATCAATAACTAAAGGGTAGCTGGAATTGGGTGATCTGCAATCCTATTTTGGGAGAGGAAATGATCTCTTTATATAGAGATCCCGGCAAGCAATCTTATTGCTCATTGTAGTTGCTAGCTGAAACTACCAAGTGGAAGCATTTAATTGATGCTTAGCTATAAAAGTAGATCCCACTTTAATGTCATGCGTCTTGCTCTGTGAAGTATATAGATTGGTCTTGGGTTTAACACACTTGTCCGAGTAATTATAATAGTGGAGATGTCCACAAAAGTAAATATAAATTCATCAAAATTCTGACCTTAAGTGTTATGTTGTCCATGTACCTTTTGTTTGAAATGTTTTTGAGTAGCATTATTAAAAAGACAATTTTAAGCATGATGAATGGCTTAATTACATTTCATCAAATCATTTTAATATGGCCCAAAACATAGAGGTTCCACTTTGTTTTTTGTGGAACCGGTTCAATGATTCAGTGCCTCTAAATAAATAGCCTTCTGAGTATTTTTGAACATGCATGATTGTTGTATTTGACTATCTTACCTTTTTGTTTTTTATGACACTATACTCCTCTTTCTCGTAATCACAATATTAATTTATTTTCTTATAGTAAGTGATGTTAATTATAAATAAAATAAGTTGGGCAATCAACATGTTAAGCTTTGCATGAGAAATAAAATTTACAATCCAAAATAAATAGATAAAATATATGTCCAAAATTTTTCTCCGAAAGCAAACAGTAAAACTTCTCTCTTTCATCTCCACATTTTTAAAAAGTACCTCTCGAGAGTCATACTTTCCTCTTTTTGTTCTTTTACTGCAAATCCAGAAAAGTCTTGTAACTAGTTCAAACAGACACATCATCCCATCAAATAATTAACGATAAAAATGAAAAAAGAAAATCAGCTCAAACAGGGTAAGTGCGCGCAGAGATCAAAGTTCAAAACACATGAAACTTAGCAATATCATAATTTAATGTAATTACATTCAAACCGTCGTATCCAACATGTAATCAATCTTTGAAGCACCATTCCCATTGTCCAAGCCCTTATCTACTGTCAACCTTAAGGAGCAGAAAGCAAGATACAATGCATTCGATTGTTTTAGAGATCTCTGTTGCCATCATTTGTATGAGAACTATGACTTCACGAGCAATCTGAGGGTAGCCTAGCACTTGGTGCCGCGATGCTATAAGCAAAGATAGTTTTAGTTCTTGGAAGGAGGGGAGAAAGAAAAGGTACGCATAACAGCTGTTGGCTGATTGATGTTTTCATTCGCTGGAGGTGTCAGAGGAAGCACTGGCCTGCTGTTATCATCACTTGGAGGAGATGGCAATGGCAACACTGGGCCATCCATATCGCCATTGGTTGGGGGTGGAAGAGGAAATGTGGGGCCAACAATACCACTATCTGATGGAGGTGGCAGTGGCAGCATCGGCCCGATACTACCACCCTCAGATGGGGTTGGCAATGGAAGCTCCGGGCCGCCTGTGTCACCAAAGGGTGGAGGTAGCAGAGGCAGCACAGGATCATCGTTAGCTGGAGGTGGCAGTGAGAAAACTGGTGGATTTCTATCGCCATTTGATGGAGATGGTAGTGGGAAAACTGGTTGGTTGTTATCACCATTTGATGGAGATGGAAGCGGGAAAACTGGTGGATTGTTATCACCATTTGATGGAGATGGCAGTGGGAAAACGGGTGAATTGCTATCACCATTTGATGGAGATGGTGACGGGAAAACTGGTGGATTACCATCACCATTTGATGGAGATGGCAGTGGGAAAACTGGCGGATTGTTATTTTGATTTGGAGGTGGAAGAGGCAAGGTGGGTGCACTTTTGCCGCCTTCCGGCGGCAATGGCACAATGGGCGGAGGAAACGGCAGCGGCATGATAGGCGGCGGTAGAAAGGGAAACGGATCGAATGGTGGGGGAGAAAAGAAAGGAAAATCAGGAGACGTTGGGGTTACAATGGGTGGAGGCAGCGTAGGAAGCGTTGGTGGTGTAATGACTGCTGGGGGAGGTGGTGAAGGAACGAGAGGAGGCGGGGGAAGAAAAATAGCTGGGGGAGGAGGCAAAGGCAGTGATGGGGGTGGAGGAGAAGGAACTGGTGGGGGTGGCGACGGGGAAGGCACGATGGGAGGTGGTGAAGGAGATGGAATCGGAGCCATTGGTGGTGGTAAGGTTGGCACAGGTGGTGGGAGTAACGGTGGAAGAAGAAGTGGTGGAGATGGAAGTATGGGTGGTGGA
>JAYJMB010052399.1:7102-28746 GCA_036873735.1 Pouteria campechiana
GAATTGAACCCTCTAAATATGTTTAATTGCTAAATAGCCTCCATTATTTTAGTATTTACAAAATCAACCCTATAAATTTTAACTTTTTGCTAAATAAATTTTACCATTAATAGCCGTCAAAAGGCTATTGACTACTATTGACGGCAAGTTTTATTTTGCAAAGAATTAAAATTTATAGAGTCAATTTTGCAATTAATAAAATAACAGGGTCTAGTTTACAATTAAGCAAAGTTATAGGATGTGATTTGCAAAAAACCCAATCTTTTGGATTAACCGAGGATGTGGACAATCCAATTCCAACCCGACAGATTTGGATCATCCTTGTATGTATGATGATATTCTTCCAGATTTAGTATTTTCTTCTAAAGGAGATGCCTAGTAGGTCTCCATCTTTCATGTTCAACAATCCAAATTGTGCGACGGCATCCTTCCACGTTGAAAAGGGGTGACTATCCCTTTTCTCCAAAAACCAATCGCCAAAACTGCACAGCAACAGCAAAAAAGGCCTTTAAACCAAGTACTTCTGTCTGGTGCATCCCTGTCCTTCATGCTCAGGGACTGATGTTCCATCGATTTTGCATGCATCTGCCTTAATCTAAAGTTTAACCAACCGTGTGTGTGTGTTGGGGGCATTATTCTACTCTAAAAAGGGATCAATGTAAGAAAGCGATGAGTTCTCAATGGATGACTTACTACCCACAGTGACAATTCTAAGTTGGAAGTAAGAAAACGATGAGTTCTCAATGGATGACTTAGTACCCACTGTGACAATTCTGACTAAGTTGGAAGTAAGAAAACTACGAGTTCTCAATGGATGACTTTCTACCCACTGAGACAATTCTGATTAAGTTGAGATTCAGGAGAAGGCTGATGATTAGTATGGATCAAAACAATCATGAGGCTGCCACATGTAAGGGATCATGAGTTTCTCCATTGCCCAGCCAATGAATGTTGTGCACACGAGCATATCATAGGCACCGATCCATTACAAATAGAAGGCAATGCTTGCACAACAGGAGAAAAAAAGGAAAGTATACCTAGACATTCCTTCCCACCTTCCCTCATTCCATCTGTTTATTATTTCTTCTATTTGGGTGTTGTTGTCTGAACACAGTTCTGCCTCCCCTTTTATCCAATTCATTCCCATTTTGTTTGACCTCCTTGCTTTCCTCCATTGGTTGGTTGTTGGTTCCCACAACGCGGCCAGGTGTCATGTTAATCAGTGGCTGATGAAAGAAAAGCTCTCATTCAAAGAGCTCATGTCAATTTTATTCAGTTGCAGAAAAGAGATGACAAAGTTTGCATTTTAGCTCTTATGCTTGGTTGCCTGTTTATGGTCAGTGATTACGTGGAGATTGAAGAGAAAGATGTTGTATCTGATGAAAGCCTGTAAGACTTCTATGAAAGGTGGCAAAGGAATGTAGGTGTTTCTCTAGAACAAGTTCTAACATATTCAGCTCTAGTCAATATGAATTATTATTTATTTGGGCTTATTATATCTTACTGGCACGTAGAACACACACGATTTTGTCCTTTTTGGGCCAGTTTTCTAGCTTAAAAGGCATTTCATAATAACTTGTTGTAGTTTATATTCAAACCCTTAATCTTAGTGATTATTGGTTTCAAAACCAGATCTCTTATAAACTTCGCAAGTCATTGTGAGATATATTTAGACTAGAGAGTTGCTCAAAAAGGATAAAATTGTGCAGGCCCTGCATACTAACAGAATCTAGTGAAACTAAAGTGGATAATACTTTATATTGGCTAGAATTGAGAGTATTACACTCTTCAATATTTTCAAAAATAATGTGAAAGCCATATAGATCTTTAACCAGACGGGTGCATCATGTCAGCAGGGCTTGACCTGCTTTACAGACATAACTGATTATGAGTTTATGCGGTTTTTCTGTATGTCTCATGCGCATTGATTTTTGGAATTGTTTTGATGAATTTGGAGAGTGAAACTGCAGATTGCTATGCTGATGTACAATATTTTGCTGAATTTGCATCTATAGAGCCTATAGATGACAGTTGTTAGGTAAGTCATAGAGTGAATTTTGCAGTAACCATTTAATTTCTGCTACTTTTTTTTTTTTGGTGTGGCCTACATGAATGTCTAATTGAGGTGATTTTTATATAAAGTAGAAAATTGTTGCCTGGAGCATTTGAATCTATTGTTATAGGTGAGCTCTTAGCTTCCACAAGCCATGGCTACAAGGAATTGACTTCAGTTTTTTCTTAAAATTAATTTAAGTATAATTTAAATTAAGACTATATACAGAAATGATGTCAAGTTATCGAGAATATCAGTAGATCTGAACCGTTGATCATGGGCCCACTTATTCCCCCCACCCTGAATCGGTTGGATTTCAGATTCAAAGTTGTCCATGCTTATTCTTGCATGATCCATTCCAGGCATGATCTAGACATGACTCATGAGTGTGGTTTTTTGCAGCATCATTCAAGAGTATTGGTATTTTCTTCTAAAAGAGAGATGCCCATATCATCCTGAGTATTGATATTCTCTTCTGTCCTCTTCTAAAACAGAGATGCCATGTGATCCTCACTCTTTCACGTTCCAAGAATGGCATCCTTCACAAGGACTGCAAATGCATCTACTCAATCTAACGATTCTAAACCATCCATATGGGAGAAAAAAAGCAATGGATGACTTACTTCCCACTAGTGACAACTCTGATGTTGTCTAAGCTGTAATTTAGACAGTTGGGCTCATCTTTGGCATTTAGATTTTGGGTTCAAATCCAGCACAAGGCTGATGATTTATGAAGTGTTACGAGGGGATTTATAAAGGATGTTGGCTTTGCTCAGGTCTTGGATGGTTTAGTTCTTATGCTTGCAAATTTACATTATGCATACTTCCATTCATAATTTCTCTTTGGGAAATTAGAATGTGTAAAGAGAAATTACAGGATGCAAAACAATGCCTTAATTAGAGTAGGGATGACATCAATGATATAGGATTTTTAGTGAAAAAGTAAAAAAAAGAAAAAAATATATAGTTAATGATTAGAAAAAATAAAATTGTTGCCAAGATGTTACATCAATCTCAAAAGATACATAGAGAAGAGTGTATGGCTAGTGCGCATTGCTAATGCATCCAAACAAAGGCTTTGCGTGTCCTCGATTGTGTGGAACATCAAGAGAGTGGATATCAGGATGCCTAGCACAGGCTAGCATATATATGCTTAAAGCCGGTTGTCCAAGTCTCAGAACTTGCATCTGTCGGTTAAGCCTTGATAGGAAATTAAAATTAAAAATACTAAATAATAAATAAAAACTTGTAAGGAATTATGTAGCCAACTGCCATCATCTTCATTTAACGGGAGTGCAACTTGGGTCTACCCAAACCCAACTCGACATTTTTAAGGGTTTGGGTTGATGGCAACCTGAACCCGAATTCTAATTTGGGTTGATGGCAACCCAACTTAAAACCCTCTGGAATTGCATATTTTTAGTTATAAAACTAAAAATTATGCATTTTCTGTTTTTCATAATTCATATTATATTGTTCCTTCTTTTTAAAATTTCTTTGTAAGGCACAAATGACCTACCAATCTTATATTATTCTTATGATCCTTTTCTATTTTTAGTGTAAGCGTGTTTTCCTTTAATTGATTTTATCTTCATAGTTTCATCCACATCTCCATGTTCTTTTTTCAAAAATCTTATTGGACTTAATTAAGTGTTATTTGAACTTGTGTTTTATTTAGCTACTTAATAAACTTATTATCTTATTTAGATTTGAAACTTTAGTTTGATGTTGGATGTATAAATTTTAAGTATGTAATGGATTAATTTAATTTGAATATTATTGAATATTGAAAATAAATAGTCATTTTTTTACTTATTCATGTAACTCGAATTCAACCTAAACCCGACCTACTGAATTTGGGTTATAGTTGAGGTTTTAAAATATGGTTGGATTAGGGTTAGGGTTAAGGTTTTAGACCTTAGGTTAGGATTATTGTTGAACTCAACTGATTCCCAAATAACCCAAGTTGCACCCCTATCATTTAATTTCATAAAAGCATATTAAGGTTGGATAGTGCAAAAAATAGTATACAAGAGACTACAATATAAAAGAGAGTATATTTTAGAACAAATAAAATGATATAATAATAATGTGATTAAAAAAAGAGTAGAATAATTATTAAAAAAGTTTAAAATAAGATTAAAAATTCTAGGTGTGTTAATTAAAAAAATAAGATTATGGATTGAAAGGATATAAATAATGATTGAAAATAGTTAATACAAAAAAGGTCATTTTCAAATATACTTATACCTTTTAACCTATTACATAGTATATAATAATTATTGATAAATCAAAAGAGTGGATTGTCAACTCGGGTGTGTTGGTAACGAGGAGAAAGAGTGGAAAAATTTTCCACCTTTTCTCACCCCTTTTTATACTTTTTAATATGATTTGATATTTTAATTATTTAATTATTTTTATTTTCTCCATTATTATATATATTTTCAATCATTATTTTATATCTTTTCATATTAAAGACTATATATATTTTTTATCTTTATTCAATATATTTTTTATTATGACTTTTTATTACTTTACATGATTACATCACTCTCTTTTACTATGTCTTTTCATATTTCTTTTTTTCTTCTTCGTCTGACATCTTCTCTCCCTTCCTAAACGGCCCCCTTCTACACCTACCCAAACCCACAAATGCAAAAGCTAAGATAATGTGAACAGCCTGATGAATGTAGCGCACTTGGTTCCACTAGCTGACATCAAAGAAGTCCTCAGGTGGGCCACACAATAAAAATCTATCCATTATCAAGCCCTCCAGCGAGTCTTAAACCAAGATGAAGCCAATCTGTGGTCCAAAATCAAATCACATAAGTTGGCAGCATCTCCATAATTTTCAAAAGCATTTTTACAGTATCTTTACAAGAATAGCTAGACTCTTAAGGTTCCCACAACATGAAGCTAGTCCCACACATGCTACGGAAATCCCAATGGATATGTACTGCTGGTGTATGTTGAATCTGCAGCCAAAGAAAGGTTGCTCTTGAAATTGCCTGGGAATTTATCTGTCGCTCTCCGTTCGATGTAGACAGTTGGGATAGAAATAAAATCTCATCCATGAAATTTCAAACTTACATTTCTGTCCATACAATCCACAAAGGCAAAGATGGGAGATAGTCTTCTCAAACAGGAAACCTCTCTTACCTTTCTTCCATGGCTTTCTCCTGCGTGAGTCCACGGTTTTCACTTCTCCCACCGTTCAAACAATCCAATGCAGTCATCGGAAAGCATCAATTTTCGGCGCCTCAAACACCCATTTCTTCCAATGGTTCTTGGGAGTCGTCGGAATTGCCCCGGCCAAGAGAAATTTCCACAATCCAGAGAGGTTTTGGGCATGGGACTAGGTTTCTGGTAATGGGTCACAATGAGAAAAGGTTGATTCATAAGGTTCATGCGAATTCCGCAGGCTCCGAGAGCAGCGGTAGCACTTCCATCGTAAACCAAACAGTGAGTGGTGCTTTTTGTCTTTTTCATTTTTTTGTTGGGCTTTGTTGAATTTTGGATCTATGAAATCACATTTTTGAATAGTCTGTTGAAGATTAATTCTGGGATTGAAAAGCAGTCTAATCATCAGTATTACTTCGATCCAGTATGAATTATGTAATTTAATGTGTGTTTGGAAAGGGTGGAGGAATATAGAATGATCAGTCATCAAGCTGATAAAGGCTTGTTGAATGAAAATGTCATGAGTAATGATTAAAAATATAGATAATGATAAGAAAAATCAAGATCAGTAGGGGTAGATAAATGTCACAATTGACTTAAAGGAGAAGCTTTTACACCCATGAGCTTTTTACATTATGTAATCCGACTATCAGTCATCATATGGACTCACTGAACTTGGACTGTGCCTGAAAAATTCTCCTATTACTGAAAGCCTATATAGATGGCTAATGGAAGAAAAAAGAATGGAAACTGAGAAGTGCAATCATTTGGTTCCCACGATCAATCCAAATTATGCTGATTAGATATAAGTTATTGATCAACAAACAACAAGCTGAATGCATTTTCTGTGAGTTTTAACTGTTTCATGTTTGCCAGGTGGTTGGAATATTGCATTTGGCTCTGTCACTGGGGATTATTCTGGCAATGGATAAACTCCTGAAGCAGGCATTTGTAGCTGCAGCAATCAAGTTCCCAAGTCCTCTTTTTGGGATGTTTTGCATGTTCTCTGTTTTGCTTGTTCTCGATTCCACAGCCCCTTCTGCTGCAACTAGTCTGATGAACTTCTTTGAGCCAGCAACATTGTTTATTCAGAGGTGGCTTCCTCTGTTTTATGTTCCATCATTGGTGGTGTTGCCTCTGGCAGTAAGGGATATCCCTGCAGCTTCAGGACTCAAGATCGTCCTCATTGTAGGTATTCGCTTCTTCAACAGTCTCACTTTGATCTTAGGCAGTTTCAACATAAAGGCTTAGTTGAAATATAATGCAACAGCTTTTACAATGGCATTATAGACTTTAGTATTCAGCAATTCAATCAATGGAGATGGAATGACTCAAGTAGCAATTGCATTCTTTGTCATTTTTGGTGAGAAATTAGGCCAGAAATCTTTGCAAATCTAACATAGAAAATCACATTTTGGATGCTTAGCAATTTCGCAGAATACCAATGCAACCAAAAGTAAAAAATGGATGGGTTTTCTTTCATATAATAGTGATGAAATTGATCTTGCTTTCATGTGCAGTGGCTGGCTGGCTGGCATCACTTTCTGTTGCAGGCTACACAGCACTCACTGTGAGAAAGATTGTAAAGACTCAAATGATACCTGCAGAACCAATGGCGAAACCTTCTCCATTTTCAAGTGTTGAGGTGTGGACTTGGGCAGCCATTTTTGTTATGTCATTTGCTGCCGCATTCCTTGCCCCAACAGCACTTGGAACAACTGCAAGGACACGGCTTCCTTTCTTATTGGCTGCCACTGTCTTAGGATATATGGTTGGTTCTGGGTAATACACTCCCTCTACTTACCGGTTCAGCGCTGAAAATCATAGCTGCATTTCAATGAGACCTGATTATGTTGTTGGGTTTTGCTTGGCAGGCTGCCTTCCAATGTCAAGACAGTCTTCCATCCCATTATTTGCTGTGCTTTATCAGCAGATGTGGCCGCATTAGCTTTTGGGTATTTCTCCCGATCTGGAACGGATGCTGTTCTAGGTTCACTGCCCACTTCTATTCCGCATTCCTTTGTTCAATCATGATCTAAGTTGCTTCCTATTATGCATGAACCCATCAATGTTCTAGTGTTGATATCAGCACACTTCATCAAATTGCTGTCATGGAAGATTTTAATTTCCATCAGTGTTCACATAATGCATATACCCATGAAAATGGTCTCAAATGAGACAATTGAATGTAATACTGTTTCTCTTCCTATTTGCTTGCAAGTCACGAGTAATCTCCTCAAGACATGCATGATACATCATTGAGTCTTTTTCAGGGCATTCAGAAAGTAATGCTCTGAGTTCTCATGCAGGGGACTACCTGACCAAGGTGTCATCAAATCCAGGGGCTGGTGATGTCCTGATGGGATTCTTGGGATCTGTCATTATTTCTTTTGCATTTTCCATGTTTAAACAGAGGAAGGTAACCCCTTTTTTTTTCTCCTTTTGCGTGGAATTTGAATCTTGTATCTGAAGCCAATTTCCAACCTTCTTTTACGAAATTATTGACTTCCCTGAGATGAATTCTGTTGTTTATGATGTGTTTGCATTTGTCTGTAGCTTGTCAAGAGGCACGCAGCGGAGATTTTTTCATCGGTGATAATTGCAACAATTTTCTCCTTGTACTCAACTGCTATTGTAGGGCGCCTGGCTGGACTAGAGCAATCTTTAGCCATATCAATTCTACCAAGATGCATAACAGTGGCGTTAGCTCTCAGCATCGTGTCATTATTTGATGGTAACCTCCCTCTCCACCCCCAACATGCAAATATTCCTTGTCAAGCTGTAAATGTCTCTCTTTTAGATTTTTCTCACTTATGAAAGTCCATGTTTAGGAACACAAGTAAATGGAATAGTGTTTGGAATGGAAAGAATCCTACATAACCCACATGAAGGAATGTGTTTATGGTCTATTGTTTCCAAGTTACTGGATGATTGTTGCAATTTAATTTCCTGGTGCATCCAACTGCATCCACTGGCAGAATTTTCAAAAAGAAAGGTCATAAGCCATTGCAGATCCTACATGGGCAGATTCACTGAAGCTAGGAGGGAAGCCTGCCATCAGTCCTGATCTTTGGGCTGTAAAAACTGCATTTTCACACTTGCAGCCCAGAGTTTTTACCCTGCAGTTACTCCGAGAATGCAGAGCTCTTCACAAATTTTGATTCCGCTCCCTGCAGAAGGAACTGGATTGCATTTTGGAATCAGAAAGTTTCAAATCTTGGGTAAGTGCTTGGAATTTGGATAGAGGAAAACAGAAGGGGAAATGGCAATATAAATATAAATGATGTTGATATGAGAAGAGGTAATGCTAGTCATCAAGTAGATAAAGATAAAAGTAAATACCAGAGATGAAAAGAAATATTGGTAACAATAAGGAAAAGGCAGGATTGTTAGAGTTGGGTAAGTATCACATCAGTTATTTTCATTACATGTATCTTCCCATTTCACTTTCAAATGCTTCCAATTATGTAGTTGTCCGGGTTGTCCCCAAATTGAGTGCTGATGTGACTCTTAAGAAGATCCCACCGAAAATCCTGCAATACTAGGAAAGGGTTAGAGGCCGTTGGGGGTGGTCTAGGCATAAACACTCTAATGCTAAAGTCAATAAAGGGACACTTTTAGAGGGTATAGGTTAGTAGAACTTGTATTTTCAAGGAATGCATACCTGGTCTTTTTATATTTGAGCGTGGGTGAGTAGCCGGGAAGTGTATATAGCCTGTACGCATGAGGGATGCAAATTCATTCCTAGAGAAGGACTTTAAGGAAATACGCATCCACAATCCTATACTCTCAGAACTGCATAGTAGCCGGAAGAGATATCCCATCAACACTGGGATCTGACGGGACATGGTTCTAACTAGATAATGGGTATCTATGTTAGAGTTCCCTAACAGTAGTTATTGCAACTAAGCGTTTCTAAGAAACCTCACTGTAGTTTGGTTGCTAACTCTTGAGTCTTAACAAAGGAACTAGACCCATTTCAATTCAATTTAATTCAATTCATTAGCAATTCTCCATCATAAGCCTTCTCCTCTTATCCATCCTCGTCTTTCATATCTGTCTTCTGTCAATTATAACAACCATGTAGCCACTATTTTGATGACTCCTTTTGGATTTGCAGGTTCCAATCCCTCTCTCACTGCAGCTGTCTTCTGTCAATCATAACAACCATGTAGCCACTATTTTGATGACTCCTTTTGGATTTTCAGGTTCCAATCCCTCTCTCACTGCAGCTGTAGTTGTGCTAACTGGCCTTGTGGGGGCGAATTTTGTGCAAGCAATGCTCGATAAACTTCAGCTGTTTGACCCCATTGCTCGCGGATTAGCGACTGCTTCAAGGTATTTGTGGCAAACACACATGACGTGTAGAATGTAATTTTTTTCTGTTTACACTGTTATATATGAACTGAAGTTGGCCTTGTGATGGTTGCTACAGCGCTCACGGTCTGGGAACAGCAGCATTGTCAGCCAAGGAGCCTGAGGCTCTTCCTTTCTGCGCCATTTCTTATGCATTGACTGGCATCTTCGGGTCACTGCTGTGCTCGATTCCAGCAGTGAGACAAAGCCTGCTTTTGATTGTGGGATGAGAAACTTTCATGGTTTCAATGTTTCTGACCAGAAACTCATGTGCTACTTCACCAGTTCTGGTGCATTCTTTAGAGAAAATTTCAGCATACAATAATGCCATTGATGTGTGCAAGATCACAGATTGAAATTCAATCATCTGAGAATCGCATGGTTTGTGATGGGCTGCGGAGAGATTCCAAGGATTTTGAAAAATATCGAATCTCATGCCCTCCCTTTTCTGATGTCATCCTGTGTGTGGGGATGAGCGTCGCATTTGATATGAGTGCAATCATCATTTTATTCTTCAATGTGATATTATAATTACTGTCAACACTCCTATTATTTTTGGATACTTATATTTTTAATCATTACTTTTTTATCTTCTTATAAAAAAGAAAAAGCCTTTTCTGCTAACATCATTCTCTTCTCCTAATGTCATCATTTATTTCAATATCCAAACATTATTGCTTTGATATATGAGAAATTTTAACCAAATAAAAAATTAACATGGCCACACCAGATATAAAGGCCTACATAATTTTTTTAATAATTAAAACTGTGTTTTTCGATAAGGGTTTCATTTGATATGGGGAATATTAGCCGCCCTCTTTCTTCATCATGATATTCTAATTATTTTCAACCACTCTATTTGTTTCATTCATACTTATAACAACCCTATTTGTCTCATTCGTACTTATATTTCTAATTATTACTCTAAGCATTTTATTAAAAAAAGAAAAAAAACTATTTTACTAACATCATCCCCCACTCTACAAACATTATGGTGGATTTCAAATATTCTTTTTCTAATTCACTCTATCAAAACTAGCGTTATCAAAGTCGGACCAAACTGACCGGTTCGACCATGAATTGGTTAGTTGATTGGTTTGATTAAATAGTCAATTTTTTTTAAATATTATTAATAGAATAAAACATGTATTGAAATAATATAGTATTATAACAAAAGAAATTCATATATTTAAATTAATATACTTTGTACAGATTTTTTAAAATTATATTAAAAAACAAAGATTCATTGATTGAACTAGCTAGTCAATTTGGCAAGACCGTGTATTAGTAGGAATTTATCCTCTAATGCAATATTATAATTACTTTTAACTATAAAAATTTATCTAATTATTATCTATATTTTCAATTATTATCGCTTACCTTTTACATAAAAAATTTAGTGCATATTTAAATAAATGATACATTTAAAAAGAAGTGCACTAGTAGGAATTTATCATTTGATGTGATATTATAAGTACTTTTAACTGTAAAATTTTATATAATTATTATTTATATTTTCAATCATTATTACTTATCTCTTGCATACAACTTTAGTGCATGTTTAGATAAATGATGTATTTGAAAAGAAGTGTATTGGTAGGAATTTATCCTTTGATATAATATTATAATTACTTTTAACTATGAAATTTTATCTAATTATTATCTATATTTTTAATTATTATTATTTAGCTTTTGCTTAAAAAAACTGGTGCTATGATATATTCTATTGACATGAACATATTTTTAGAATAAGTATAATACAATCCCTATCAAATATTTTTTTAAATAGATTAGTAAAAATCAAAATTTTATCTATGTTCATTGGATTTATATTATGATTTGGTCAATAAATACTTGATTTTCTACCCTTTATTTGTGATGGAAAACATGTATGGCAAATTTTTTAATATTAAAAAATAATTGTTAAAATCTGACTGACTATTTTGAAAGCTATTTGTCGGCAGAAACGAGGAAGAAAAAATTTAAAAAAAAAAAATTCAGCGGTCAAGGTAACCAGTCAAAAGGCAGGGGTACCAAAGTCAGCGTATTTCCTTATCCATCAGCATCGGGCGTGCGAGCAGACATGGCAGTTATTTGATGCTCGGGCGGGCGATGACTCTTGATACGCGGGCTCTCGTAACTGTCACGCGTGGTATGCTTGTAGGTTCGACACACAATTGTTTAAGCCCCTGATCGGATATTTCAACCTACTCCAAAACCAATCTTTGGCAGACACGTGTTCGTAGGAACAGAATCATCGGATTTTTTTTTCTAGCACGTGAGCCGTCCAATAAATAAATGTGGATGATGAATCCATTGCCCTGTCATTCTAATATCTGTAGAGTTTATTCGATTACGACGGATGCAAATTATGGGAAATTTGTAGGCACACGTGTATCATCAATCACAGTCAGGCAGAGTATGGAAGTTGTTCTTGTTGCCACTGTCTGCTTGGGAAAGCAAGGAGAGCCTTTTTCTTGAGTTACTGTCCACCCCACATCATCCAACGAAAAATGCCCGAAAATCACATGATGTTTATAGAAATTCGGAAGCCCAAGAAGGAGAATTTGTCATAGATCTTCTTAGCATGTAAGCCTTTTCTGCTGCGGTCTTTCTTCCTTTTGTGTTTCTCTGTTTTTAGTTTTACTTTTGATTGGTTTCGAATCTTTGATTGCTTGAATTGTTGCTGGTTTGTTCTCTTCTATTGGATTTATGGGTTGTTTTATTTATCTCTGGATTGTTTTTTTTGTGATGGGAGCATGAATTTCTACCCATTGGTGCTGATAGTTTCAATGCTTGAACCCATGGTAGACGAGTTTTTGCTGGTTTGATTGTGGTTTTGTGGTCTTTGTTGGAATCCTGATGTGGGTTTCTAAATTCTTGGCTTGTTTTTAGCTCCCATGGCTGAAAATTCAGCGTTACTCCACCCTTGCAGGCTGTTGGTTGCTTATGTCGTGGCTGAATGTCTTATTCCATATTGTCTCACTGGAATTATCTTCTTATAAATTGATCAATTGTGAGGTTTCTTTTATATTTCTTCATTGCTGAATGTTCTCTACTTTAAATGAATGTTCATAAGTCAAGCTTGTAACATGGCTGGAGCCCTTTCTTCATTGCTTGCAATTCTATGTTATGGTGATCAGTTGGTTTTAGGTTGATTTGGTTAAGTGGATGACTGCTACTTGTTTATGTATCTTGAAATTCTGAGGTTTTAGCTGTTCAATCTGCATCGCCACCATAAGTGGTTTTAAAGCGATTTTCAGTTTCTTTATTGCCGCGGATCATTTTCTGCTAGTTTAGACTGTGCTGGGCTTGGCCATGAGTGCTCAAGGTAGATTCTGAAGAATCATGAAAATTTGCTTGGGCCATTGGCTTTTTTGCTACAGAACAAATGTGCCCATTTTGAAATTTATTGGAAATTTTATGAATAGAAATTCCGGAATGATAAATTAGTTTCTATATGCCTACAGTTATCATCAGTAAATTGTCTTACATATTTGAGAAATTTGGATGTTCTTGTTAAATGGGTGGCATGGGTGTCATTTCTTCCACTCTTTGAAGGGTTTTCGAATTGAGTTTCAGATCTTCGTTGATGTATTCACTCTTCCTGTCTTGCTTTCTTTTCGTCCATAGCTTTGTTTATTGACATTATCTTTTGCAGTTTGATTTCCCTCTGATTGGTTCGAGGAGCTATATCTGCTATATTTTAATAATCTAATAATGCAGTTAGCCTTCCTGGAGCTCAGTTTAAATTTGTATGTTCATTTCTTGAATTTCTCAGGCTAGTCTTGGGCCTCTTGGCCCAATCCATACTTCTTTTTTAACAACGTTGGTAGTTCAGCCTGCTCTCTGTTCATGTGGATAGATTTTATCAAGTACATATGTAGCTTGTCGTGTGACGGTAGCATTTAGATTGATTCAAATCACAAGTAGATCATAGAAAAACACACTGTCCTGAATTCCCCCAGGATATAAATCGTCACAAAAATGGAACTGCATCGCCCAGGTTGTTCTTCTCTTTCACCCTTCCTCATAAAATCAGTGTTCAATATTTACTGATTCAACCAGAAATGGACTGACTATGGATTTCAGTTGGAAAAGATTCCCATCCTCTGGCTGCACGATGGACCCCTAAATTAGCATCATCTATTTCAAAGCATGATGTAACTTTCTGTGGTTTGTTTTGATTGGTTAACATTTTATGATTGTTGCAGTATGCGATTTTAATTCATTGCCATGGACTAAGCAGAAAAGTGATTGGATTTCACTTCTTGTGAGTGTGTACATGGATGGAAAATGTAGAATGAGTATTAGAAATTGGAACTTCTCTGATCATGTTAAAAGAATTGGTTCAAATGCTGAAGAACAGGACGGGGCTGCCATAGACAGTTCCTCTGGTGTTTCTGAACCTCAGGCAGATTTTCTAAAAATGGGTGCATTCCCAGTTAGTCATTCTGTTATCTCTGAGGCTCATGCAGAAGCATCTAGCATGGATTATGCTGGTTGGCTTCATCAGAGAAATTTTGTACCTGCTACAGAAGAAAGTGCAGATTCATTGCAAGAAGCTCAAGCAAACTCTGAAATGGGAGTAACCGACATTCCCATGGCTCTTGATACCCCGGAAGATGCATCACATAATGATGAATTAGGGCTTAATGCCACTAAAATAAGAAAGCGGAAATCTTCTAAAAAGAAGTCTAATCAAATTGCTTCCAAAGCCTTGAGGCCAAAGCAATCTAAAAAATGTCCATCTGAATCTACAAATAACAAGAAAGGAGGCTCTCCGGCTGGCACAAAACGTGAGAAGAAGAACCCAGGTGTTGATATTGATGGAGTAGCAATCAACTTTTCTCATGTACCTGCACCAATATGCACTTGTACAGGTGTTCCTCACCAATGCTACAGATGGGGTGCTGGAGGATGGCAATCATCATGTTGCACCACTAGCATTTCTGAATATCCTCTGCCAATGAGTCTCACTAGACCAGGAGCACGCATAGCTGGAAGGAAGATGAGTAATGGTGCATATGGGAAACTTCTTCAAAGGCTTGCAGCTGAAGGCTATGATCTTTCTAATGCAATTGACCTGAAGGACCATTGGGCCCGGCACGGTACAAATAAGTTCGTTACAATCAGGTAGATGTGAAGCGTTGCCATGGTGTCTTTCATCCATCAGCCATAGAACACATTTTGTTTCCCCTAGAATTGTGCTTCTTCCTGTATCTTCGTGACATTTTGAAAATATCTTGTAAAGTTTATATATATACATATTATGTTTAAATGAAAGTAGCCAAGCCAGGCATCTGCAATTCCATGGCATTTTTTAGTTTCTCAATTTCATAATTATTGTTCAAGAATTATAGGGGCTTAGGGAAACATATAGCTTCCCACACTGGTTGAAATGTGGGTCACATGGTTTGTTGCCCCCATGCTTTTGAGTCAGGCTGTTTGTGGATGGACTTTGTATCAAAACTTTTCCATAGTTGATCAGAAGCATAATTAGTCGCTTTTAAATACAATGATAAAGAAAACAACTATGCTTAGAGTAGGGATGGAACAGTCACTCCCTTCAAATCCCACTGGGGTTTCCCCATCCTTGTTGTGCCCATCCATATCTGCAAAGTTGACAAATTATGGGGCCCAAAATAACTGGTTTCGTGAGAAGCACTCTATGACTCCTACAGCCATGTTAATTTTTACATCTATTGTAAATAAATTTTCTCCTTCCAGCCTTGCAGTGATGGATTTCATCATATCAGACTGTTTGAGATGAAGTACAGAAATTTTCAAGTTGTATCTCCTGAGAACTGAATTCTGATTGCTATGCGATGTCAATGCCGTTCTCCAAATGCTTGGCTTACAAAACTGACTTTGGTTTGTGGTGCAAGTATGAGGCTAATCCTTGACTTTCAGATATTTATTTTGGCATAATTAGGGACATATGAAGCAGGAAACGTTGTCCTAGTTATGTGCTCTAGCAATCTAACTCAAATGCAGTTATAGGTCAAGACAAAGTCTTGGACGTGCTCTCTTTTGTCAGTGCTGTTATCTTCTCCGTTTTCTTAATAGAACTCCTATTGTTGAGCTATGAAACAAAAAGAAAAGAAAATAAGATGAGTGGTCGAATTTAGGCGTGATAGCCCAAATGTGGCAACACTTGAAATGTATTCGGAATCTGCTGCATGTTATCATCTTCGCTCCTAAAATACTTATCTCCACAGAATTACATTAAATACATAAAAGGGTGCTCTTTCCATAAGAGGCTGCATTCTACAGAAAATGAAGAGGAAAATTGAAGGGGAGGACCAAGATGACTCTTCCATGTTGAATTAGGCTTTGGCTGCCTGTAGGGGAGTTGATGCCTTCTCACCAATGATCTGTTCATAGAGATCCCTTATCTTCAAGCCAACAATGGTTTGGAAGAGACCAGTCCCATTGTTACTTCCTGGGAAGTCTGAATGCTTCAGCATTTGCTGTGTAACTTCACCATAGAACTTGGTTGAGATGTTGCTCAGATGACTTTCAACATATATCAGTTCGTCTAATCTGTCAAACTGCCCATCCATCTCCAATACAGAAACCTAAGGAGATAAAGGCTAAAAAATTAGAAAAATACACATAGGTGCCGTGTTAGAACATAGGTGTCTTTTTGTATGTGATTGGTCATTTCCTAGCTCCTCTCTCAGATTGGTGCCGCCCAGGTTCCTCTTTCAATTGATAACACCACCTTTGATTTGTACTTTCTCAGAGTCATGCCGTTTACTAATCCATATTGTTTTTCCTCTTTTTGTTTTGGCAATATCTTGTGTGATATTTCTTTCATTGAAGATTCCATTGAAAGCATGCCCAAGTCATATGTAAGTAATGTTCCTCTTAGATCATTTGGAATTGGGTCACTGATTTTATCTGGAGTAATGGGGAAGGCAAATCTGATTGTCTGTCCTCTCTTTCAGGCTATCAACATGGTTTTAGTTATCAATTAGAAAATGTAGTCTAAGTTGTCAGTCTTGAGTCAGTTACCTCATGGGAGAAATAACTGTCTGGGCCATAGAAGAATTTGATGCCAGGGTATGAGCATGTTAGCTTCCTCCCACAGGGTATCCATGAGATAGATGAACCCTCATCAAACAGATAAACAGGGCTGAAACACTTGACCCCTTCTTTCATCACCAACTTAACTCTCAAGATCTTCCCTTCATTGTCATTTGGAATCAGTTGCGTTGGCAGGACTTCAATAACTGCATCTGCATACTGTTTCTGTGGGTCTGCAAAAGTTAAATACTGGGTATTAGGATTGTTAGAGAGAGACTGACTGGTCTTGCTGTTGAAAAAAAGAAAAGCTCCCATAATCTACTAATTATCATACTCAAGCTCATGGGTTCAACATGAAACTCGACTGAGCCAATTCTTCCCAGTCAGTTTTCCCATTTGTCTGTTGTGGCACCTTGCAGATTTGGTGTAACTGATTTAAATGGATAAAGGGGGCTGTCTCCATCAGGCTTTTTGGAAGAAGAAAATACCAATATAAGCATCAAAGTCCGGTTTTCGAGCTTCAATACTCGCTTTAATGCTTTCTAGACTGTGTCCACGTTCTGCCATGTCTCTCTGTGATGTTTGAACCAGGTTAGAAGAACAAATTTAATAAGGCCTGAAAATTGAAGATTGATAAATCGATTTACCGACCTGAATCTTCCATGCAAACTTGACCTCGTTACTGATATCCAAGTAGATACTGAAGTCCAGAAGCTCCCTTACTCGAGAATCATACCTAAGAATTAGGCAACAATTATCAAATGTTAACTGATAAGAAACTGCCTTCGAAAATAGAGAATGGGGGGCTTCGTTAGAAAGTCTGAAGTATCCTTGTGTTTCAATTTATAATGGACTATGTCTAAATGAGTGTAGATCTGGAAAGAGATAGAAGATTTCAGAAAATTCTTGTTTGTTAGATTGATCTTTCATTTAAATTTACATGATCATGTGTGAACTCTCGCAGAAACAGTTGTATTTAAGAGAAAGATGAGATTGATACAGAGACCCACTCTTCTCTATGCCCGCAGACCCCATGAAATAAAGAAGGTTTAATTTGCTTCAGATTAAAGAAAGTAATGTTCAAACTTGTTTCTGTTTTTCTGTTCAGATGTAAACATGGAAAATGTATATGTTTTTGAGTTTGTACTATGCAAGTTAACGTGCCAATTCCAAAGTATAACTGTTGGGATGAAAATCAAGAACTATCAGAATTCCAAGGAGCAGAAGAACTCATGGAATATCTTCAAATAAACAATAGTTGTAGGAAGTGCAACTACAAGTCAGAAATGATTAGAATACCCCCCCAAAAAAAGAAAAAAAAAAGCCTTTTTTTGGTTAATGTCAGACATGCCACTGTTGATTCTGCCTGCCTGTGAGGGAAAAGAGAGAAATAAAAAATCACAGGTATCTTTTGGGAGGACAACTATTGTATCTTGTAACAGGTAAACATGTATTCGAAATTGTTTCACTAACAGCCATATGCAAATCCAGACTTTAATGAAAGAATATTGCGGATTCACATGTCTGCTTTCAATGCGTTTCTTCCAAAAAAAGTTTGCATGGGATCTCGAAAAAGAAGAAAAGGAAGTGGGGAAGTTCTATTTTCTTGTCAATCAAAATTCTAATTACAGAATGTCGAGCAATATGTAATTGGGCATCAACAGACAAGCAACTCAAATGAGTTGATAGAAGGAACAAAAGGTACCTCTGGCTGTCCTATCCACCAGTAGAAATAATAAAATGAGCTAAGAAAAGAAAACACCAAGAACATAAAGAGTACTAACAGTTCAAGACGCTAAGAACACTTGGAAGAAAAATGCCTCCAGTGCTACAAACAGACAATACTAATGCACGGGATGAATGACTAGAAGCAAGAAAAATAAAAGCTAATTCAAATAATCAATAAGTTCTTCCGGTAAAAGAAACCAAAAGAGAATTGAATAAATGATAGCTGGCCCTCTTTTCGATGCATACCACGTATTTCGTTCTGTACATGGAACAGAATGAATCTATTGCAGTTATTCTAAATACAGACAATATAAAAATGGAGTTGCATGCATAAAAAGGAGCTGGTAATAACCAAAATTTTGGTTTACTCACATTGGGTGAAGTCCTTCAATGACCAGAATCTTGGGTGGCTTAATTAGCTCAGGTGGATCCAACAAACCACTCACATGATTATATATAGGCTTTTCAACTGGAATTCCATCCTTGAGAGCCTTCACCTGCTCATACATGAGGTCGAAATTGTTGGCTCTTGGGTCGAGCGCAGTCACTCCCTTCTCCTTCCTCCCTGTCCTATCGAGAGAGTGGTAGTCATCCAAGCAGATGACTGTGGTGGTGTCGCTGATCAAGGTGTTCGAGTCTGGATTCCCACCCTTGGGCGGCTCAGCGGCACCGCCGAAAACACTCGTGAGCCTCCTCATGAAAGTGCTCTTCCCACAGCCAGAGTCTGCAGCCAGCCCAATGACCACTGTTTTTGCTTCCGCCGCTGAACATGATATCTCAGAGAACCTTGTGTTTCTCTTGGTTTTCTTGCCGCCGCTGTAGAAAATCACTTGCCTTTGAAGAAAGCCTAAGTGGGTATTTGTTGGGGTGGAGATATAACAGTTTGAGTGAAATGAGGGGATAGTGTAGACTGTGCAGATTGCCATTGTAGTTTGCTTTTTTAAGGGGGAAGAGCTGAAGTGGGTTCTTGTTGTCTTAGTAGTAGGAGGGAGATGGAATCTGTAAGAATGTTCTGTTCTTCTTCTTTTTTTTCTTTTCTTATTTTTCCTCCCTCCCTTCTCTCCTTATTCTCTTGATAGAATTTCAGAAGAGAAGAAGGGGATGGAGAGAATTGAAAATACTTCCTTTCATACTGTTTTAGATACATTTGAAGAGTTAAATAGTTGATTTTACGAGTGAATGATGATGTGTGGTTTAAAATAGTCATGCACCCACTTCTGTCTTTTCTTGTTTTGTTTCTTGGCATTTCTTTTTCTCATCTATATATTAAAGAGAGTTTTTTGAGGTGGAAAGAGTGGGCACATGGTCGGTATTAAACTCCATAATCGTTTTCTCAATTAACTGTTAGTGAAGGACAATTTTTTTTTTTTCTTTTGATTTCATATCTTCATTCTTGGTGATGGGCTGATGTTTGTGATGACAAAGATCTGCTAAGAAGCTTGGCGGAGATTTCATGACATCGGATATGGGCATGACAGGTGGCAAAAAGGGGGTGGTTGGCAGGAGATGAGGCAATGAAAGGTGGAGAGTAGGAACACATACGGGGCGCCAAACCACTTCTAGTTCTCCTTGGTTTGTTCAACAGGATTTTTACCCCCTACTTTCTATTCTTTGTTTTTATCTGGATTATTTACTAACCGTTTGAGGCGAGCTGTTTTCTGACCAACCCCAAGTCTCTATAACTGTAGCTCGATGATTGTTTTGGGTTCTTCTTATTGTGCAAAAGATTGTAAATCTCATTAATTCATTCATATAAATAATTCATTAAATCAGCCATTCATGTGGACTATTCAAAATTCTTAATTTAAAAAAAGACTACCCTAGACAATGTTCTAAAAGTTGATATTATTTTGGGATACCTATACCATATTATATATAATCTTAATCATTAAATATAATTTTTTACTAGAAAAATGAATAATAAAACTTTCACAAACATAAAGAGGGCCATATAGTGATTCGTAAAATAAATACCCAATTTCTATAATTTTCATTTTTGTTTAAATGATTTTTAACATGAGAGATAAAGATCATATTTATAACATTTTGCACAAGGTGATAAACCTAAACTAATACAACCCATCTTCGCGATACCCAATTTGCTTTTCTAGGGACCGAGAGGCCATGGTGTCCTTTCCAATCCGCGGGTAGCTCAAGAGCAGCTTGTGGACTTAAATGTTTGCCGTGACAATAGCGCCCATGGCTTTGCTTACTATGGCTGATCAGTAGAATTGCGCCCATGGCTTTGCTTACTGTTGCGGATCAGTGGTTTGATGATCTTGGTGACGTGGTGAATAGAATACAACCAAAAAGTCAAGGCTAATATAGCTGTAATTCACTGTTTAGAAGCTAATTAAGTTATTCCAAATTTGAACAAACGACTTGGAGCCATGTGCCCAAAAAAAAAAAAAAAAAAAAAATTCTAAACCAATGTCTGATCGGATCTTCAAAAGTTCAAAGAACAGATCCGTCGAGTACTTCAGTATCACCCGACATTATATTAAGTGAATCAAATAATCCTAGCATCTGATCAGTAATTGGGAGAATTATCCATTCAATTGCATGCATACTGTAGAGTTTCTGTTACAAGATCCCCATCCGAGAAATGAAATTAGACAATGACAAGACAGCGAAATTCAAATTCAAGATGCAAAATTAGATTTTCTGCAAAGAGGGTAAATGATCGTGTAAGAAAAACAACGCCGCAAAGAGATGCTATATTTCTAATTCAAAAGCTTCTGTGAATCTAAAATTTACATAAACCTAGCTCTCATCAATGAGTCATGCCCATGCGACAACACCGGCTAAATGGAAACGAACTTATTATCGAATACCCAAAAGAAGAAAAAACCAAATACAACAATAAAAAGAAAAAATATTCATCATCCTACTGTGCATTCCTTCTATCTTTCATCACCAAAACATGGACCACCAACACAAGGAAAAAGAAAAAAAAAAATGTATCGAGGCTATTCAGGCAGCAGGGAGCTTAGTAGAATAAAGAAATGTATCAAGGCCATTCGAGTGGCAGGGTGGCAGCTCTGCTTTCAATTTTTGGCCCCCCTAAAATACATGTAAACTTTCTGCACAGGTAAAAGGCAACGCAAATTAGAAAGCATTGCAGCAACAGAAGTATGATGAGGTTGATGGGTCGATCACTGACCTGAAGTACCCAGAAACTAAGGAGTGTCTCCAGACAAAAGAAACCAAACCCGATCAGGTAGAAGATCTGCAAATGATGAAAAAGGAAGAAAAGAATATTCTAGTGAAACAAAGCATAGCACAGGATACAAAA
>JAYJMB010052410.1:0-28741 GCA_036873735.1 Pouteria campechiana
CACCTATAAAAACATATAGAAACAAATGAAAAACTTATAAATTCTCAAGGATTAACAAGTAAATAAGCTTGTTCAATATTAGATAGAAGTAAATATAATTCACTTATCAAATCTTTACCAAGCGTGTACAGAATGAACAAAGATCTCATATAGTTTCCACAAGGAGTGATCATCATGGAGAGTTTGAAAACCATAGGTTCACAACATTCTATGAAAGTAATGGCATGTTTTAAACATTCTTTGAGCTAAGAACACCTGAGTAGAATAGATTGACTGAGAGGAAGAATAGATCATTGCAGGAGATAGCAAGGACTGTGTTTAGAGAGTATAATCTACCACAACATTTTTGGGTCAAAGCTATGAACACTGCTTGTTGTGTTATTAATAAAATTCATATTAGGTCATTGCTCAATAAGACTCCATTCGAATTGTATTATGGAAAGAAGCTTAACATATCATATTTCTATACTTTGGCTACAAATGCATCATTCTTAATAATGGAAAAGGAAACCTTGGGAAATGTGATAACAGATCTGATGAAGGTATATTCCTTGGCTATTCCATTGTTAGCAAGGCATTTAGAGTCTAAAACCTGAGTAGTAGATCTATTGAGGAGTCTATTCATGTCAAATTTGATGAAACTACTAAAGATTCAAAAAGAATAAGTGATTTTGATGATGAAGCAGATAGACCCACAACAAACATGGAGAAAATGAACTTGCAAAACCAAGAGAAACAAACTCTAAAAACATATACAAAAATGGATGAAGCTGAACCATCCACAATAGAGGTAAATGAGGTAGGTAACTCTTCTTTTCCTAAAGATTAGATGTTCATGCATGCTCATCCAGAAAATTAGAT
This sequence comes from Pouteria campechiana, assembly GCA_036873735.1. NCBI lineage: Eukaryota > Viridiplantae > Streptophyta > Magnoliopsida > Ericales > Sapotaceae > Pouteria > Pouteria campechiana. The sequence continues at coordinate 862 of JAYJMB010052410.1, forward strand.
AATTGGTGATGTGCAAGCTAAAGTTAGGATTGGATCATCTTAGACCATGATGGCTCAAATTATAATTCCTCACAAGTGTACGAACATATAACACTATAGTGTGCAAGGCTAGGGTTGATCCCATGAAGAATCTTCAAACCGACTTAATCAATTTTAGTTACAAAACTCTCCTAGCCTTAAAAAGAATTCATTTATGCTTAAGTAAATATGGAGTAAAGATTGGTGTAATTTTAGACTTTCAAAAATTTAATGGAGTGCAGGGAAATAAATGACTAATAATAATGTAGGGAGAGTAGTAAGATGCAAAGATCTAGGGATCCAATTTCACCACTAGTTGATACCCCTTTTCTAGTAGAATGTTGGATTCAATGCCTCACTTGGGTTCGTTCTTTCAAAAGTAAGATCATTACCATTAGATATGTGGGTTTAAATCAAGTATTTTCACTCATTCCAATTACCTATGGTGTGTAGCATAATTGAGGAAAAAACTCATTAAGCTCAAGAACATAATGAACCAAAATAGCATGGTTTAGCATATTGTGCATGCTTAGATAATTAATCTAACTCATAATATTGGTGGTCAAGCAATAAAACAAATTAAATCATTACAAACAACATCATGAATGAAATAAGATCATATAGCCATTAATAACTAACAATCCATATAACAAAGAGTATTAAAAAAGGTTACATCTTCACCCTACGAAAGAGATTTAGTTCATAAGAAAAATCAAGACAACTTCCTCTGATAGGATTATCACAATGAAGAACATCCATTCTTCCTACTCTTGCTTACTTGCAATCTCCTCTTCTTCTCTACACGAAACTCTAAGAATTTGCCCTCACAACCCTCAGAAAGAACTCTCAAAATGGAAGTGAAAAAGAACCCCCCAAAACCCTAACATCCTTGCTTAAAAACATAGCCTACACACTTAGCAGAAATTCTACTAAAATTAGGGTAGTCATTGCCACCTTGCTATCTGGCAGTGGTGAGGATGGTTTATGGCCCTGGCGGCACCAGGTTGGGCCCATAGCAGTAGGTGGATGTTTCATTTGCATCTTATTTTTAGCTCATTTGCATTAGTCTTCTTTTCCATCCTTTTGACCTCATCTTTTTCTTCCATTTTCACTTTGTTTCCATCTTCAAAACACCTAGAAAATCCAACAAATAAATATGAAATTCATCTAAAAGAAACAAAGATTTACAAATAACTATTTAAACATATATAATGAAAGTGAATTAAATTCACTTATCAAATACCCCCAAACTTACTCATTTGCTCGTCCTCGAATAAAATAGAAACACAAAAATACACTAAGGACACAATGAACATCAATCTAGGTCATTAATTAAAAACCTTGATAAAATAAGCATAGTTAAGAGGAAACTATCAAGATATCACATATGTCTTTTGATTTTTAACCTGACCCTTTTCCTTTACACCTTAACTCCATGTGCATGTGCAAGAATTATAGCCAATTCAATCTACATCTTTTCACACTAAAATTCATTCAAGCAATTGAGTGATACATATTCAATGCAACCTTGAGAATACACAAATTAAACCAGAGAGACTACTTTAGATGAGCATTTGATATTTTGTGGGCTCTATTACTATCACATTCCTCTTTTTATTTTATTTTATTTTCGAATGTGATCCCTCCTATTACTTGGGCTATATTACTATCACACCTCCAAACTTATCTTCTTTATGATTCATAGAGATGTGATCCCTCATATTACTTGAGTTGTATTATTATCACACCTTGAAGCTTGTATTCTTTCTTATTCATAAAGATGTGATCCCCCATATTAACAATGAATTTTACTCTTATTCTTCTTTTTTTCTCATCTAATTCTTATCTTAACATAGTTACAATGAATTCTAGAGCCCGTATTGAATCATGCATACTTAGTTTCCTAAACGTCTGCTAAGCATTCAAAATTTTCAAAAGAAATGGCTAACTAAATGTGATCAATGTATATAAGGAATCTATAGCAAATTGGACAAAGAATTAAGTCAAGTATTGCAGACAATAATGATTTCTATCATTTTAAACTTAACTATTGCAAAATGTCACATTTATGGTACAAATTATAATTTCTCGCAAGTGTACAAACGTATAACAATATAGTGTGTAATGCAAGGGTCGATCCTATAGAGAATGGTCAAACTGACTTAATTAATTTTAATTACTGAACTATCTTAACCTTAAAAGAATGTATTTATTAACAATATGAATATGAGTAATGATTGGTTTCATTTCAGAATTCAGAAGCTTAATGGTATGAAAGTAAATCAATGACTAAATTAATGCAGAGAGATTAACAAGTTGCAAAAGTCTAGGGATCCGATTTCACACTAGATGATGCCTCTTTTGCTAATGCAATGTTAGATCCAATGCCTCGCTTGGGTTCATTCTTTCAAAAGTAAGATTATTACCGTTAGGTATGTGGGTTTAAATCAAGTATTTTCACTCATTCCAATTATCTATGGTGTGTAGCATAATTGAGGTGAAAACTCATTAAGCTCCAGAACATAAGAATCAAAATAGTATAGTTTAGCATATGATGTCTATCTTGACCAACTATCCATCTCATTCAAGGGAGCTCATGGTTTAGCATATACTGTCTACCTTAACCATACTTTGATAATTAATCTAACTTATAACATTGGTGATCAAGTAATAAAATAAGTTAAATCATTGCAAACAATATCATTAATGAAATAAGATTATATAGCATTAATAAGTAACAATCCATAACAAAGAGTATCAAAAAGGGTTACATCTTCACCCTAAAAAAATAGATTTAGTTCATGAAAGAAAAAGAAGAAGGAACTCCCTTCATAAACATGGAATTTTGCAGAACTTGATCTCCTCTCTTATTCTCTTGCTTCTCTTCTCTTGCAAAACTCTCCTTCCCCTTACCTCCAAAAGAGCCTCCAAAAAACCCTCAAAATGGATGTGAAAAGTTCTCCTAAAAATCTTAACTTTTCTCCTTAAAAACCCCCAGCTATGTACTTACCATAAAATACGTAAAGTTAGGGCTGCCACTATGGCCGACAGTGTGAGGTTATTGTTTGGCCGAAGATACTTGCACTGTTTTAACCATAAGTTCCTCGTATGAACTCCAAATTATACAATTCTTTCTTAATTAGATAGATAATTTAAAAGGATGCAAATTTTATGTTGATAACATTTTCTAAATCATCCATATTCTATGAGTAATGGGCCCTCAAAGTGACACCTTTTATCATCTAAAATTTCTACTAGCAGAATTGAAGTCTAAGATAGCTGTAGGGTTTTAGCCATAACTTCCATGTTTCAAATCCAAATCTTATGATTATTGATTTTTTATATAGATAACTTCAAGCTATAAAATTATATGTTGAACACTTGAGCTGAATCCATTTTAATTGGTACCAAAAATAGTGTCAAAGTAGTGCTTTATTTTCACATTTAGCTTCTTTAACTTGTAATCTTCATTTTTTAGCCACTTGTTTATTATCCAAAATCCATTGCTTTGCTCCTTTCTCAACCTTAATGTCTTCCATAATTTCTTCCATTTATTGTACTTAATTATCTATAAATAAATATACTAAATCAATATAGAATTTACTTATCAAGTAATAACCAAATTAAGTGCAGATTTATTGGAATCCACTACATTTACATCGAAAGAGGATCCAAAATATATGTGAATTTAGGTAATAAAAAATGGTATATTATGAGCTCATCAAATACCCTCAAATATAGCTTTTGATCATCCTTGAGCAAAATAGAAATTTGAACTCATGAATCAGTTAGGATAATCTCTCTCAATCAATTAGTAATATGCCAGACAAATTACACATGTATATATAATTTATAAATCATTCAAGTCACTTACCAAGTAATCTCATAAAATTCATGCTTCATCAATCCTTTCATGAAGTGAAAATGTATGTGTGTAATGTCAATTTGGTGTTACATGCATGCTTTTTAGTCAACAATGTGCAAACCAATGATTCTAATGATCTTCGCAAAATACCTCATACGCTTATTTTTCATAATCCCTCTCCACTAATGTAGATGAGTTTGTTCACTTGGATCAATAGGTCTTTGTTAAGCTTGTAATGAGGCCTTGGGTTTAGCTAATAAAGTAAAGGAGAAGGATTCACAAGGTAACAGATCGCAACTGAATTTTACATGAATGTTTACTTTGTTAACTTTTTATTTACTCTTCTCTTTCTTTTTATGGGTTGTATTACTACCATACCCTCAAACTTATTTCCTTTTGAGTTAATTGGGATGTGATCACCCCAATTAAAGAATAAATCCTTACTAATTCTTTTCCTTTTATCACATGTTTCTTTTGATATTAATCTTTTTAATCCTAAACTTATCTTCTTATACACTCAGAAACCTCTCTGCCATCATATATAAATATGTCTCTTAATAGGTTTAACATAGTTTTTCAAGCTAAAAGGGACTAAATGATAAGGCTAAAGAAAGAAAAATTGAATGGTGGTTTTTTATATGCTTTACATATGCCAAGTAAATATATAATCTAGGATTTTGCCTTGAGGGATAATCAAACAAGTTCTAGAATTCTTGCGTTAACCAAAATAAGTCACTAAATTTATAAAACCAATAATTAATCAACATACAGTTTGCATGATCATAACATAATGTGCTTAATAAAATTTTTATCAATCATGAAAAATAAGGACTTATCATAAGAATCATTAAATCTCAAGGTAACATCGATCCTTCATTCTAAATCATGTGCAATGGTAATAAAAAACTAAGTATATGTTACTGATCATAAAGAGAGAATCAAACTATTCAATTCCAGCATATTAGCATAGTTGCTCTTGGATTTCCTTTAGCTGAGTTATCAAAAAGTGAAGCTCATCAAAATTATACCTAAATTCAAAATCCATTGCCCAAAAATTGAATACACTTGAATGCAATGCAAAACACCCCCCAACTTAAACTTCACATTTTCCCTAATGTGAAATAATGAAAGAATTTTAAGATCAAAGGCTTTCCTAAATGAAGTGCATTCACATCCTCTTCTTTTAGAGCTAGTTTGGAATTTTTTAACACTTGGAAGAGCATTTAAAATTCTCTAAAATCAGAATTCCTCCTTCTGCAATAGAAATATCACACCACTAATTAAAGAAAATACTAACCTAAATGCTAAGAAAACAAAAAAATTTACAAAAAGCTTGGGTTGGCTCCTAAGAAGCACTTTGTTTATAGTCTCAGCCCACTATTGCTTTTCATCTAATTTGGCCTTTTTGTGATCCATGTGATCCAGTCCTTGAAACTTGTTAGTGGTGTGTAGAATTTTGGTGCTCCTAATCGATAAACATAGTTGACTAATTCATCATCTTCTAATTCATCTCCATCAACTAGTCTTACTTCAACTATCTTTATGAATTATCCTAAAAATTTCTCAATGATTCCATTCACTTTATTTATCTTGGAGCAATTCTTATTCTCATTTGACAATTTTATCTCCTTAAAAATATAAAATTTCATAGTATGATCTTTGAATTGCATGAGTGTGTCCTCCTCCATACCTATAAAAGAAGAAGAAACAATCACTAGAAAGCATAAATCATTACCAATACATACATATCTTAAAGAATGAACCAATTCCTCCAGTTCAGATTTTTTGTCAATTTGCTCCTGCTTGTGCGTTCATTAGAATTTTCAATCATCTCACTAGCTTTTTCTTTTGGGAAAACATCTAACTCCAAATTTACTCATTGCCATCACAAGGTTTTTCAACAACTTTGTTCAACTGCAAATGCCTAGAAAAAGGGACTAGTGGATCATAAGGTGGTGGTGGCTTGTAGTTAAGTGGAGGATTAAGAATTAAGAACACAGCTCTCCTAGCATTCACCTCCTCCTTGTCATCTACAAAAATATTAGAATTGTTAATCACATCACCAGATTTATCATGTATTACCTTACCACCTCCAATGTTGTGATTGCTTTCACTTGCTTAGGCTAACTTTATACCTTTCTAGATGTGTGACTCTGCACAGCCTCTGCAATTTGCCCCAACTGAGTCTCTATCATCTTCATAGATGCCTCCATATTCTGGAATCTTGCTTTAATATTTTGGAACCTCATTTCATTATTTGGGAATTGAGTCCGGGTTGCCTGTATAAAACTCTACAATGTTTCTTTAAGAGTAGGCTTTCTTGATTAAAAACACATTCTTGATTGAATCTGATTTGCATCATTGTTCAATGAAAAATTGTGATGACTTCTCCAACCAAGATATGGATCATCAAGGGTCAAGGGGTGGTTGGTTGTAGAAATTCATTGCATTGGCTTATCCTAAACATTCTGTAAAACTCTGCCTAGAAGGATAAGCCTTGTATGAATGACTAAAAATACCATAAGTAGAACATACATTAACAGAAATTGGTTGTTTCTAGTTCATCACCATGTAACATATCATATTAGCTCAGCAAGCTCTGACATCTGCATAGAAAGCTCAGTGTTAGAATTCAATTCATACATTCCTCTGGACTTATCTCCACCACTCATCTGTTGTGACTTTGTTCCAAGCATCTCATACAGCTCAGATGTCTCCTCTTTGGTCATTTCTCCCATATATTCTTCTTCTTTGCAATCACAGCTCAGTAAAAAAAGAGAAATAAATAATTAAAGATCCTAAATACAATAAACCTATAACAAGGAAAAATAAAAATTATAACTAAATTAATCAAATCAATTTGGAACCATTTCCCAACAACGATGCCAAAAACTTGATGGTTCAAATTATAATTTCTTACAAGTGTACGGACATATAGCAATATAGTATGCAATGCAAGGGTCAATCCCACAGAACGGTCAAAATAACTTAATTAAATTTAGTTACTGAACTATACTAATCAAAAAATAATGTATTTATAACTATATGAATATGAGTAATAATTGGTGTAATTTCAAAATTCAGAAGCTTAATGGAATGAAAGTAAATCAATGACTAAATTGATGTAAGGTGATTAACAAAATGCAAAAGTCTAGGGATCTGATTTCACCACTAAATGATGCCTCTTTTACTAATGGAATGTTAGATTCAATACCTCACCTGGGTTCATTCTTTCAAAAGTAAGATTATTACTATTAGTTGTGTGGGTTTAAATCAAGTGTTTTCACTCGTTCCAATTACCTATGTTGTGTAGCATAATTGAGGTAAAAACCCATTAGGCTCAAGAACATAAAAACCAAAATAATATAGTTTAGTGTATGGTGTCTACCTTAACCATCTATTCTTCTCATTCAAGGGAGCTCATGGCTTAGTATTGTAATGCCCAAGGCATTAAAATGTGGAAAGTGTGGTGAATTTTTTTTTTAATTTTTAACATAACAAAAACTTATAATTATTAAATTATATGAATATTTATGTTGACATATGGATCATGATGAGGACAACCTCAGTATATTAATAGATGGAAATAAAGGAAAGATTGAGAAAAACTCAAAATTTAATAAATGTATTTTAAGAAAATGATGAATTTGGAAAATGAGTCATTTGTATTTAATTTTTGATATAGATAATGGATGAATTAGAGCAAGTGTTCAACATAAAAGTTGTAAATCTTAAATTATCTTCATAAAAAATAAAAAATCATATTATTTTGATATCAAAGAAAAATGTTATGGTTAATACATTGAAACTATTCCAGCTGCTAAAAATGCTAAAAATAACATGATGGGCCACTTTAATTAAATATTTTGACATATTTGTGAGATAATTTAGAAATAGTTGTCAACATAAAAGTTGTAGTTCTTAAAAGTATCTTTCCAATGAACCTAGAATGACATGAATCAGGTATTATATGAAGAAGTTGAAACTCAAACATTGTACTATAGGTGTGCTGAAAAAAATATACCATGGGAGTACCATGGGTGGAGCACTTATGGTGCTCTATCATACTCGTTTTTATTCCCTAAAATCCTCTTCATGCCATTTTTCATAGCAACCCTCCCCTGTTCATATGTCTTTGCAACCCACCATAGAATCCCATGATTTTTATGTTAAATGGATGAGAAATTATCACTTATGATGCTAGCAACATAAATACCCTTGTTTAGGCATGAAATTGTGATGGTGAAAACCTTCTTGTTGTTGTGGGTTACTACCATATTCAAGGATGGATGATAAAGCATTCTTAGAAGTCATTGAGAGGTGGGAATAATGCAAAATCATCATGGTAAACATTTAATTTCAACTAGTTTTTAAAATTCAGATTAGTAGGGTTAAAAGAGGAAGAACGTGGACTTTTTCCTGGTAAAATTGATGGGATTTGTTGGGGATTTTGTTAGGAAATTGATTTATCTTAATTGTAAGTGGATTCAAGCATAAGTTTCTATCCACTTTGTGGACAACAACATTCATGGAAATGTGAACAGTGCTAAGTGCATGTGGGTGGATTAGCATCCTAGTTTTATGATTTTTGAGTTAAGTAGCTAAGTTATATTGCTATTAGCATTATTAGTATATTAATTACAGAGTATGTAATGTATGGAAAGCATTTAAACTCAATTAGTATAGCTAAAAACTTAAGTAGAAACAATGCACACCACATGTTTGATGAAATGTTTCCATTGGAGGTTTAGTGTAATTAAATGGTTATATTGTAGCCCTTAGGAGTGAATTAATTAACTCTAAAATAGAGCATTAGATGTGTTTTAAGAATGGTTAAAGAAAGACTAAACTTGAATAGTAATATGGAGTGCATTAGAATGAAAGTTGGTACTTTGAGATGCATTTAAATAGTCTCCCAAAAATGGGCAACTATATGAACAATTCTTAAACATTTAGAAGTGATGTTTAGTGGCTTGAAAATGTGAGTGAAATGGTGAAGGGAGTAGCTGAATTTATATCTTTGAAATCTCATTAGATTACATGATGATTGATGCACAAAGACCCTCCTTAAAGTAGCTTGAATAAAGATACCAAGCGGAAATTTTCTAACCATAATAAGCTATGTTGCTTGTGAGTTAATTTAGGCTATTTTTGTGAAAGATTACACATTTTAATTTGAGTTTCTTACTGATTCTAAAGTTTAAAAGATATGTGTAAAGTGATATCTTGATCCCTAGAGAATGTGAAAAGTAGAAGTGAAAAGAGTTGGTATATGCTTAGAAATTTAACTCTACGAAGGTTGTTTTGATATTTATGATGTTTACCCAATATATTAATAAGTAAAATGATATTTGGGGAAATGATATTTGATCCTAAGAAAAGATGGGTAAGGGGGGGCATGACCTTTGATCCTAAGAAAAGGGATTTTAATAAAGAAAACTCTCAAATGGTTATTTGAGTGAAATCTCCCAAACTTAAGATATATGGGATTTTAAATTAAAAGTAATTGGAAAGTATAATTGCGAGATGAGAATAAACTTTCAAGGAATTATTAGATGGGCTCCACCTACTTTATGAACTAAGCAGAATTCCCATCTTAACTGATGTGCATTAAGTTTTGATACATGTTATATGTGTAGGATCTCTTATGCATGAATGAAAAGCCCAATCTGAAAATTTAAAGATGATGGAATGATTCTTTATGAGATAAGTTGGCTCCCTCCTTTGTTTGTATTTGAATGTATGGTTTGATGGGATCATGAATATCCCAAACCTTCGAGCACCATGTTTTCTTGGATGTTTAGATTTTGATATGAATGCATGATTTTTTGGGATGGCGAATATCCCTAGAGCTTTCATCAACTAACATGCATTTTTATTTAATTTTGAATTGGTGTAAAATGATGGGGATCAAGGACCTCCCTATTTTCAAATGATTTAATGTTTTTATGTTTTATGATTGTGTGAATTGTTAGGAATCGAAAGTATCTCATGCTTTTAGATAGGCTGATGTTTAGGTGTATATGATTTTGTATAGTTATGGGGATAGCTAATACCCTAGAGATTTAATGTTGATTTCATTATGAGTTGATGTGATGAAATTTCTGCATATTATGCTCTGGTTGTGACTATGATAATCAATTTATAAATTTAAGTTTTAAATTATTAGATTACTAACTTGCCTACTTACTAAGTTGCTCGGACTCACGCTTTATTATTCTATTTTTTTTAGCTGACAAGATAGGTAAATAATCCCAACTGTTGAATGGGACTGATAATTCAAATTTGAAGACATCCCTTCATGTTATATTTTTGTAAATTATAAGTTTAATTAAATTTCTTTAATAAGATTAGAATGATGTATATTATATAGCATGGGCATGTCATAGTGATATAATTGTCATTGTAACTTTGAGATTACCATCAGGATCGGTTTCAATCTTGGGACGGAGCTGTAAGTATGGGTCTAACTAGTGAGTTATGTTAATACGTGTGATTATTATTAAAATTATAGTAATGTATACACAAGCTTAAGTCTTAATATTTCTAGGGAGATTTTGCTAAATTTTTGGTAAAATATTTCCCTTAAAAACTGGTTTATATATATATGTATGTATTTCAGGTGTGAACCTTGATAATTTAGGGTAGACTCTGCCAAATTTCGGTAGAAATTGCATAAAAATGGAGAATTGATAGGAAAATATTAGCATCCCACATTGGCCCTAGTAGTGCAAGGTGAAAATGCATAGGGTGGGGGTGTGGGGCATTACAAGTATATGAAGTCCTCCTTAACCATACTTCGATAATTAATCTAACTGATAATATTGGCGATCAAGCAATAAAATAAGTTAAATCATTGCAAACAAAATCATGAGTGAAACAAGATCATATAACATTAATAATCAACAATCCATAACAAAGAGTATCAAAAAGGGTTATATCTTCAACCTAGAAAAAAAGATTTAGTTCATGAAAAAAAAAGTAGGAACCCCCTTCATAAATATGGAATTCTATAGAACTTCATCTCTTGTCTTGCTCTCTTGCTTCTCATCTCTTGCAAAACTCTCCTTCCCCTTGACTCCAAAAGTGCCTCCAAAAAAACCTCAAAATAGATGTGAAAAGTTCTGCCAAAAACCCTAACTTTTTTCTCTAAAAACCCCCAGCTACCCATAGCTACACACTTAGCATAAAATATGTAAAATTAGGGTTTTCACTAGCATTGGCATTGCTGGATGGGTGTCGGCGGTGCCCGATTGTTATCTTGCTAGAGATACTCACACTATTTTGACCATAACTTCCTCGTATGAACTTCAAATTAAATGATTCTTTTTGAATTAGATAGATAAGTTAAAGGATACAACTTTCATATTGATAGCTTTGTTAGAATCATCCATATTCTATGAGTAGTGGGCCCTTAAAGTGATGCCTTCTGTCATGCAAAATTTTTATCAATAGAATTAAAGTCTGAGATAGCTATAGTGTTTTGGCCATAACTTCAATATTTCAAATCCAAATCTTATGATTCTTAATTTTTTGGATAGAAATGCAAGGGCTAAAACTTATATGTTGAACACTTAAGCTAAATCCATCTCAATTGGTACCCGAAATAGTGCCAAAGTAGTACTTTATTTTCACATTCTCAACTTGTAATCTTCATTTTTCAGCCACTTGTTTATTATCCAAACTCTATTGCTTGACTCCTTTCTCTACCTTGATGTCTTTAGTAATTTATTCCATTTATTTTACTTAATTATTTGTAAATAAACATATCAAATCAATATAGAATTTACTTATCAAGTAATAACCAAATTAAGTGTAAATTTATTGAAATCCACTACATTTACATCAAAAGAGGATCTAAAACATATGTGAATTTAGGTAATAAAACATAGTCTATTATGAGCTCATCATACGTACATGTCATTGGTTTTATATGATGACCCTGATCAATGTTCAAAATAAAGCACTCAATACAGAGATTTAAACATAGCACATAGACTATCTAAACTAGACAAACCAACTAGACGCACAACTCACAAACTAAACAACTATAACAAAACATAAGCTAAGCCAAACACCTCCATAAATAAAATGCTAACACCCCCAAACTTGAAAGTAACATTGTCCTTAATATAGAATAAAGCAAATGAAAATAAGGACTTCCTTGAAATGGATAGGATTAATCCTCTGAGCTAGCGCTTTTCACCCAACTCTACGATTCTTCTAGTACATCATGAAGTGTTGGTGGAGTTGGGTAAATAATTAAGCTATTGCCTTGTGATATGTTGTAACTCCGGAGCATGGTGGATAGAACATTGTTGTAGTCCACCATATATTTGAGCATTTGCCACTATTCCTTCATCATTTGCCTCAGATAAGATTGAACTCCCACTAGGTGTGATTGGAGATCAGCAAGAGAAGGTTCTTTACAAGAAGACTTCCTCATGGGTCTCCGTTGAGAAGAACTTGGGGTTGAAGATGAAGGACCCATTATTGCACTTCTATGCAATATCTTCTCAAAAGTTTCCATAAATGCATCGTTGATTACTGGAAGAGGTTGTTGGAGTTCCTCTTTAGCAATGGTAGAATCTCCTGCCATGAGACACAACCAGCAGATAAGTGAAGGGTGTCCCAGTCCACCTGTGAGCCTCCCTGTGATGAAAGAGATGATGGAACACTCTATAACTCAGCCCACATTGATGGACAACCCTATCTGAATAGCAAAGTTGAGAAGGGCTCGCTCCCTTGTAACATCAGAAACATGATTTGAAGGCAACATTTTTGCTAAAATGAAATAGTGCCACACCTTACTTATTGCCTCCAAATGCCCTCTTGGGAAACTTATTACCTTATCATTCTTAGTCTTCCATATGCTGCATGATTGAGTAAGGTAAGATATGATGGCATTGAAGTCTAGGCCTAGTTTAATCCAAGCTAAATATTCATCCTATTCAATGTCTGCCAGCTCATAAACTTGGTTGATAGAAAATCTATCAAAAGGGACCATCTTCCCATGCCCTAGTGCTTAAGCTCCCTTGAGTTTGGTTTGAACTGCCTCTGACACCATCTTTACCAAGCTTCCTCTTGACCAAACCACACAATTCCACTTCACCATGAAGTAACAATAAGCACTTGCAAGAATTTGTGCTTACACCACAAGAAAAGGTCTCTTTCTTCACCAAGGAGTTTCATCAAACATGTAGCATGTACTATGAGTTTTCTCCATGGATGCCTCGATAGTACCTCTAATTTCACTTCAATATACACCCATTCTTCTCACATATACTCTTGCAACATTTGCCAATCAAAAAATGCACACAAACTAGCTTAAGCAATTCATCAAACACTTGGTGTGCATAAGTCAAGAAAGCTCCCATACATAAAAACCCATCTCCAAATCTCCTCAAACCACCACAAAACCATCCAATTCACCAAAAATACAAAGAGAAAAAGGATTGAGATGCAATAATTAACTTACTTGTGATTTCAAGAAGATGTGCACGAAGTTGTCAAACCCAACTTAAGACAATGGTGAAGAAGAAGATGAATAGTGGAATGGTTGAGATGAATCCATGGAGGGGCATGGAAGAGAGAAGCTTTGGGAATGAATCCTTGAGTTTTTGAATGATGGAATGGGGTTTAGGATTGTGAGGAAAGGTTTTGGAGAGAAGGGGAGGAGGTTACATGAAAAAGGGAATGGGAAAACATCTTCCCAGAAAACCAAAAAAAATTCTGGTGTGGCTTTAAGTGGCCAGCCGGCAGCACTGAGTTGCTGCCTCCGCTTGAGTTTTGCAAGTAGATGCTGAGCCAGTGGCTCCAAGTGGGGGTCAGCTGCACTGCGTGGTGGGTATTCGGAGATGGTGGTGCCAGCTTGTTGTGTCCTTTTGTAGCTTTTAATTTTTTGGCGCTGGATGCGCCATGTTTCTGCCTCCCAACATTTTTTTGTCAATTCTCCACTGCATATCTATCACTCCCTTATCAAAAATTAACTTGTTTTGCTCACCAATTTCTTCTTTCATGAAATTAACTTGTGAATCACAAAATAACAATGTACTCAGTATAGCAAATAGGAAAATATCAATGTAATCTAACAACTTAATAATCAAAGCAAGTTTATTTAAACTAATGCAACTAACATGCTTTATTAATGTAAGAACATAACTATGTCTACAAAATTGAAATAACTAAAAGATAAAACAATAAGGGTTACCTCCCAAGAAGTGCTTTATTTAACATCTGAGCAAGACAAACTCTCTTTTTCTACAAATTTTCAATTTGCCATACTTATTCAGCTGCAATGGCATGTCCTCTCTATTGTATTTCTTAACACGATGACCATTAACTTTGAAAGTGCTCCCATCTTTTGGATTCTTCAATTCTACTGCTCCATGAGGAAACACTTGTGTAACAAAGAAAGGACCAACCCAACATGATTTTAGTTTTCTCGAAAACAAATGCAAATGTGAGTCATAAATCAGAACATCTATTCCAAATTCAATGTGCCATTTATGAATAACTTCATCATGATATTTCTTAGTTCGCTCTTTGTAAATCTTGGCATTTTCATATGCCTCATTTCTCATCTTTTCAAGTTTATAGAGCTGAAGTTTCCTTCACTCTCCTACCTTTTCCATGCCATAATTCAGATGTTTAATAGCTCAGTAGGCCTTATGCTCCAACTCGAAAGGCAAATGATAGGCTTTCTCAAAACTAAGTCTGTATGGACTCATTCCGATTGGGGTCTTGAAAGTAGTCTTGTATACCCAAAAGGCATCATTCAGCTTCACTGCCTAGTCGATCCTTGAAGTGTTCATGGTCCTTTCTAGAATTGATTTTATCTATCTATTGCTGACTACTACTTGCCCTAACATTTTGGATGATAAGTTGTTGTAACTCTATGAGTGATGTTATACTTTTTTAATAGACTTGTAAAAATCTTGTTACAAAAATGAGTTCCTCTATTACTAATGATTGCTCTTGGGGTGCCAAACCTGGAAAAAATTTTGTCTTTCAAAATCTCAACACAACATTAGCATCATTCGTCGAAGTGGCCATAGCTTTAATTCACTTGGACATTGATGAGTGAATTTTATTCACTCATATTTTGTGTTTTGAAGCTTAATTCCATGAAAACTTTGGTTAGTTTTATGTCAATTTCACATGTTTTTGTTTTGTTTAGGTGAGTAGAAGATTGGAGAAAAGGAGAGAAATCAAGCCAAGTTGAAGCACCAAAGTAGCAGAGGAAGTAGAGTGTAGAAGCAGTGAAGCGGAGCTGAAGAAGCAAAGGAGCAGAATGGGCAATAGGTCGGCGTCATCGGCACCAGCGGCTGATCAAACCATGATTTTAATATTTTTTATTATATGGAATGCTATGTTTTTAAGCCCTATATTTAATAGTTTTTGGGAGAGCTTTTTAGAGGAGTATAGGATTTTCTTAGAGGCTACTCTATGGAGATTTTGAGGGGCAAAGAAAGAGATTCAAGAAGAGAGAAAGCAATTCAAGAAAGTCTAATTGCAGTATGATGTTCTTCATGAAGGGAGTATATTTTATTTTCTACCTGAACTAATTCCTTCCTTCTAGGGAAAAGATGTAGCCCTTTTTGATGAACCTTCTTATTTGGATTATTGATGATTTAATGCAAGTCTGTGTTTTTATTCATTGGTTGTATTTCAATCTTTTGATTTGTGTGATTGCTTGATCATCAATTTCATAAATCTTATTGATTATTTATGCATGCTTAAGGCACACACCTAACATACAACCATGAGCTTTCTTGAATAAGAAAAATAGAAGGTTACGGTGCATACCTAATGCATAACCATTCTACTTGGTTCATAGGTCTTGATTATAATGGGTTTTCACTTCAATTATGGTACACACCATAGGTAATTCAAACAAGTGAAAGTGCTTGATTTAAACATGCATACCAAATGGTAATAATCATATCATAGAAAGAACAAACCCAAGCAAGCATTGAATCCTATATCCAAATAGCAAGGGGAGTCATTAATTGGTGAAATCTTAGCCCTCGACCTTTGTCACTTGCAATCTATACTATATCATTCTATAGCCCTAGATTTTTTATTATCCTTTTAGTTTATTATTCTTATTATTTCAAACCAACAATCCATCTTTTCAAAGTTAGTTTTAGTTAGTAACTCAATTTAATTAAATCAGTTTGTTGTTTTCTGTGGGATCTACCCTTGCTTATGCATATTGTACTACTATACACTCATACACTTGTGTGGTATTATAATCTGAACTCTCAAATTTTTAGCATTGTTGCCAGGGAATGGTTCCAAATTTATTTAATTAGGTTTAGATACAAATTTTCTTTTCTTTTGTTTTTGTATATATATATATATATATATATTTGTGTAAAATTTTTGAATTTTTCTTTTTGGTTCTGTAGAGTTTGAATTTATGGAAGGAGATCGCTAAATCAAACTCGAATTCTATTAAGTGATTAAAGCGAAAAGGCAGAAGTTGAGCCTGAGAACATCCCCGAGGAAGAGGAACTTCAAGAAGAGACTCGAGAAGAAGTTATAATGGCAGACAACTCAGATAATAGTGTAGCTCAACCAACTCAGATAGCTCGATAACTTATGAAAGAGTTTGCACATCCTACCATTAGAATTTCACTCTCATGCATTATATTGAATGATGAAGCTAGAACCTATGAACTTAAGCATATCCAGTTTAATATGCTTCCATCTTTTCATGGTATAGTTGGAGAGGACCCATTGACTTTCATGTGTGATTTTTATGCAACAATCCAAACTTTTCCATTACAGGGTTGACCAAAGACCAAGTACACATGAGATGTTTTCCCTATACCCTGAAAGATGCAACCAAAATCTAGTTCATGACTTTGACACCTGGCTCTTTGACTACATGGGAAGTAGTCTATAATAAGTTCATAAGCAAGTTTTACTCCCATGCCAAGATTGTTGAACTGAGAGGCAAGATTCCTACATTCTCTTAACTAGATGGAGAAGCTTTCCGTGAGACATGGGAAAGGTTGAAGGCCAAATTGATTCAATGCCCTCATCATGGATATCCATTAGAACTTCTTAATCAATTTTTTTATGATGGTTTGACATATCCATTTCAAGCCATGGTTGATATTGCTACAGGGGGAACCATGGGCGAGAAGAATCTAGAGGAGATGTATGAGTTGTATGAGATGTTAGGAGACAACTCCCAATAGAAATGTGTGAGAGGTAACTAAAGAGGTATTTATGAAGTAACTTCTAATGTAGACTTATCTATGTAGAGTCAGAAATGGATTAGCAAATGAAGTCATTGTGTTCAGTGGTGGCAAGATTAAAGCAACCACAGCCTGCCTCAACTCAACAAAGGTTTGTTCCTTTTGTGGTATATCTAGTCATACACATAACATTTGCCCCTCCAAGGAACACTTTGCAAGGATGCTGAGCAAGCCAATGCACTGAATTTTTACAACCAGTAACAACCAAGGAATGAGCCATACTCAAATTCCTATAATATGGGATGGAGAAATCATCCTAACTTTGTTTGGAGCAATGAGCGCAACTAGAACCAAGCTAGATCTTGTTTTTAGCAAACAAAGCCAAAGCCTAGTCTCGAAGAAACCTTGCAAAATTTCATGCGACCAATGCAAAATCAATTTTAGACTAATGATATAAGGTTTCAGAACATGGACTCAAGACTAAAAAACGTAGAGGCTTCTGTGAAAAAGATGGAAATATAGTTAGGTCAAGTTGCTGAAGCAGTGCAAAGACACAAATTTGGATAGTTGCCTAGTCAGCCTGAGCAGGCAAAAACTCTTCTTGGGAATCAGTAAAAAAGAAAGTCGTCTTTCCTAGACATTAAATAAAGTACTTCTTGGGAGGCAACCCAAGCTTTTGAGATTTTATTTTTCATTCAATTAATTCTAGTTACTAGGAATAGTTGATTTGTTGCTTTAGTTGATAGGTTAGCATTAGGGTAGTTTGTTTTAGTTATATTTTGAATTTTTGCATTGAATAATTTGCTCTTCTATATCACTGATAGTTTGAAGACATCGAAGCAAGTGAATTGGATGCAAAATAATGAGGATTAAAACCAAGGATCACATAATGTAAGTGATGGAGTTTTGGAGCAAATCAAAGTGGTTCAACAAGGTATTGAAGCAGGGGAGCAAAGCACATAAAGCTTTAAAGCCAAGAATCATTACAAGGTGCTAGAATAGAGAAGATGCTAAAGCTGGCAGTGAGGTGATGCCAAGGTGAGTCAAATAGAAAAAAAATTAAACAAGTAGTGAGGTTGCACCACTGGCGCCCAAAACCCACTTAGCCCCCCTCTCCCAATTATGCCTAGCCATTTAGCCCCCTTTCTCTCCCAACCCAAAAAGTCTTCTTTCCCCCTTTCTTCTCTACACTCCAACCCTTTCTTCCTCACTTCAAATCCCTCCCTTTCCACCATAAATCCTACTCCATAAATCTCCCAAACACATTGTTCTTCATCCATCTCTCTCATTCCCTAAATTCTCATCCACTTCTTCTTCTCCAAGCCATCTTCCCAAGTTGGGTTATCAAAGACAATTAAGGCTTGAAGGATCCAAGGTGAAATCTAATCCTTTTTAATTAAATGTATTCTTCTTAATCTTTTCTTGTTATTTTCAAAAGAAGAAGATAGGTTTTTGTGATTAAATGGTGAGTTTTGATATTGCACATTAAGTATTTGATAAATTGCTTGAGAGATGGTTGTATTGATTTTCATGGTGAATTCCAATCTTTTATACTTCATTGCTTTCTTCTTAATCTTTTAGTGTGATTTTCAACAAGAGAAGATGGAATTTTGTGATGGAAAGGTTGGTTTTTCAAGTTGCATGTTAGGTGTTTGATGAACTATTTGAGAAAAGTTGTGTTGATTTTCAAGGTGGAAATTATGCTATGATGTGTGAGGATAAATATGCATAGAGTGAAGTGACGTTTGTGGGATTATGATGTGAATTTGATCATGTTTTAAAGGTGTTTGGAGTATGATTTTTGAAGGTTCATGTTGAGCTCCTTATGCATGTGCATGTGCTTGGTTTGAATCTATGAATGTGGCATGTGGGGTGAAGTTAAATTGAGCTCCTAGTGTTTAATGGAATGTTTGGCTTATGATTTGTTGAATTTCCATGCTTAATGCTTTATGAATTGTGTGTGAGAGTCTTACCATGTATGAAAGATGCATGGAAACTATGTTGAATGAGGTGCTTGTTAGGTGTTTGTGGTAATGCCTAAGTAGAAATTGCATTGAGAAAAAGCTTAATTGAATATTCTTGGTTGATTATATTGTTCAAGTGTTGAAGTAATTTGGGATAAGCTAATTTGTGCTAATTTATCATATTGTGCTTCAAATATCTTTTTACTTTTAGTGTTTGTCAGTATGCCTCCACGAAAGTCCACCACTTCTAGACTGTCCAAGAGATGGAGGGTGGACTGTTAGCCCACCTTTTTCAATGAGCAAGTTGAATGGCTATACACTTCAACCTTTGTCAATCATGAAGGGATACAAGGGAGATGCATCAACATAACATACATTGACATCTAGAACAACATCATTCAAAGGCATTGGGAGAGATTTGTGGCTCAACCTAAGTCGGCTGTAGTTCCATTAGTAAGAGAATTCTACTCCAGTGAAAGAGCACAATACATGGTGGATCCTAGTGAGAGGCAAGCTGGTTTCATATGATAGATCTTCTATCAACCATTGTTTTGATGGCTTGAGCAAGGCCCTGATTATGATGCAGTCATCGCTTGTTTGGCTAGAATGGGTAGTAGATGAAAGATGCAAAATGATAGAGTAATCATCTTTCCACAAGGTCAGTTGAGAGCATTTCCAAGCGTGTTGCATTATTTTATTTTTGCTAAATTGATGCCTCCTAACCATGTTTCGGATGTAACCAAAGAAAGAGCTCAACTAAATTTTGCTATCATGACACGGTTGTCTCTTGATGTGGGGAGGGTCATTGAGGGTTCCATCACTTCTTTTCTAACCGGAAGGCTCACAAGCAGCCTTGGCCACCCATCTCTGATTTGCCAGTTGTGTCTCATGGCGGGTGTTCCTGTCAAACCACAAGAACTCTAGCCACCACTCCTTCTCATAAATGATGTAGTTATGGAGTAATTGGAAAAGACTAGTACTTCAAGCCACCAAATGGGCCCATCATCCGCTGCCCCAAGCTCTTCCCAGTAGAGACGATCAAGGCATTCCCAGAGCAGTACACCCACACTAGCTGGTCTATAAGACCAAATTATAGATATATGAGATTAAATTGGGCACTAGTAGCAATAGACAATGATGCAACTTAACTTCTTGACAGATCATGCTATGGTAATGAAGTCTATGTTCCAAAACTACAACGTTTTCCAAGATGCAGGCTCGATTGTCTTTCCAACTCCTCCAATTTTTCCACCTGCCCCTCCACTAGCTGATAATGAAGAATCAAATTCCTATTCTGATAATTGATCTGACATATTTTAGGGAAGTCCTTGGTTCTATTGTTTTATTTTTCACATTGAGGACAGTGTTTAGTTCAAGATTGGGGGAGTAGTTGTTTATTTTGTTTAGGTTTTGAGTTCTATTTTTATGTTTTATTTAGAGTGTTTTTGTTTAAGTTTGAGTCTATGTTTAAGTTTAAGTTTATTGATACTGTTTTAGTAAGATTTACATTATGACTATCAGGATCTGCATCCAAAGGCAATTGTGTGTCAATGTGTTGAAATTAATTAGGATATTTCTCTTTGATTAATCACTAACATGCTAAGATTTTTTATTACCATTGCATATAATTTAAGAAAAAGGACAATCCTTGTGATCTACTGATTCTTATGCAAGATTCTTTCTTTCTCATGACTAATGAAAGCTTTGCATGCACATTATGTCATAATCATGCAAAGTGTATGCAAATTATCTAACAATATTATGAATTCATTAATTTATTTTGATTGAAAAAAGTATGTTAAAACTTATTTGATTATCCCTTAAGGCAAAATTCTAGATACCAAACTTGCTTGGAAATGATTTAGGAATTCTTTGATTAGATTAAGCCTTTCAAGCTACCTAGTACATTCATGTCACTAGTGTCCCCATTAAGCTTAATGAAGGAATGGCATGTTCAAAGCATGTGAAAGACCACCATTCAAATTTTCTTTGTTTAGCAACCTCATTTTCTATACCTATTTAGCCTAAAAAACCATGTGTTACCTATTAAGAGACATATTTTATGCTAATTGGGGATCACATCCCATGAATTAAAAAAAAGAAGACAAGTTTGGGGATGTGATAGTAATACTTCCCAGAATTAAGGAAAAATAGAGAAAACCCCAACAAAAGTCAAGAGAGTGAACAATCTTGTACAAGTTATTATGTCACTTACTTTGTTGATCTTTACTTCCTTTCTTTGTTAGCTAAACCAAAGGCCCCATTACAAGCTTAGCTAAGACCTAGTAATCCAAGTGAATAAGAGTTGTCTACATTAGTGGAGATGGATTATGAAAAGCAAGCTTATGATTTTTTGGTAAAAATCATTAGAATCATTAGTTCACATATTGTAAGTTGACAAGTATGCATGGAGCATGACAGTGACATAGACACACATTCACAATTTTCACTTCATGATAGGATTGATGAAGTATGAGTTTCATGTAATTACTTTGGAAGTGTTTTGACTAAATTTTGAATTATATATACATGTGTAATTTGTCTGGCATGTATTTGATTAGTTGAGAGAGACGTTATTCTATTTATTTCACTGGTTTGGTTGCTATTTTGCTGGAGGATAAGCGAAGGTTTTAACTTTGGGGGCATTTGATGAGTGAATTTTGTTCACTTATATTTTGTATTTTCAAGCTTAATTCCATGCAATCTTTGTTTAGTTTTATGTCAATTTCACATGCTTTTGTTATGTGTTTAGGTGAGTGAAAGAGTGGAAAAAAGGAAAGAAATCAAGCCAAGTTGAAGCAACAAAGCAACAGAGGAAGTGAAGTGCAGAAGCAGTGAAGTGGAGCTATAGAAGTAAAGGAGCAGAATGGGCAGTAGGCTGGCGCCAAAGGTTGATCAGACCCCAATTTTAATAGTTTTAATTATACGGAATGCTATGTTTTTAAGCCCTATTTTTGGTAGTTTTTGGGAGAGCTTTTCAGAGGAGTCAAGGGTTTTCTTGGAGGCTACTCTGAGGAGATTTTTAGGAGCAAAGAAGGAGATTCAAGAAGAGTAAAGGCAATTCAAGAAGGCTAATTGCAGTATGATGTTCTTCATGAAGGGAATATCTTTTATTTTTTTCCTAAAATAATTCCTTCTTTCTAGGGAGATGATGTAGCCCTTTTGGATGAAACTTGTTATTTGGATTGTTGATTATTTAATGCAAGTATGTAATTTTATTCACAGGTTTTATTTCAATCTATTGATTTTTGTGATTGCTTGATCACTAGTTTGATAAATCTTATTGATTGTGTATGCATGGTTAAGGTGCACGCTTAATACACAACCATGAGCTTCCTTGAATAAGGAAAGTAGAAGGTAAAGGTGCACACCTAATGCACAACCATTCTACTTGGCTCATAATTCTTGATTATAATTAGTTTTCACCTCAATTATGCTACACACCACAGGTAATTGAAATAAGTGAAAGCACTTGATTTAAAGCACACCAAATGGTAATAATCATATCATAGAAAGAATGAACCCAAGCAAGCATTGAATCCTATACCAAATAGCAAGGGGAGTCATTAAGTAGTGAAATCTGAGCTCTAGACCTTTGCCACTTGTAATCTATCCTATATAATTTTATAGCCCTAGATTTTTTATTATCTTTTTAGTTTATTATTCTTATTAGTTCAAACCAACAATCCATCTTTTCAAAGTTAGTTTTAGTTAGTAACCTAATTTAATTAAATTAGTTTGTCATTCTCTATGGGATTGACCCTTGTTCACACACACTTTACTGCTATACACTCATGCACTTGCGAGGTATTATAATTTGAACCATTAGATACATATTTCATAACAAGCAAAATATAGAAGTTCCCATTGGATGGTGGGAATGGACCCATGAAATCAATGCCCCATACATCAAAAAGTTCAATGAGAAGGTTACCTATAAGTGGCATTTCAACTCTCTTTTCAATGTTTCCTAATCTCTAGCATCTATCACATATTGCACAAAAAGCATGAGCATCCTTAAAAATAGTTGGACAATAAAATCTAGATTGAAAGACTTTGAGAGCAGTTTGCTTCCCTCTAAAATGCCCTCCACAAAATGTGTGGCAATATCTCAGAATACTCTGTTGCTCATCTTTTGGAATGCAAAGCCTAATGATTTGGTTTGGGCATATTTTGAACAAGACTAGGCCATCCCATAAATAATGCCTTGCCATTGACAGCAAGTTTCTACTTCCTTGTGAATTCAATAATTCTTTTCACCAATTAATTTACAATGTCGACGTACTAAGGCTTACTCCCCTTCATAGAATACAATTGCTCATTAGGAAAGATCTCATTGATGGGAATGTTTTTCTTTCCTCTTTCTTGCTCAAAATTAGTTACTTTCACTAGTATGGACAGATGATCCACTATAACATTCTCGTAGCCCTTCTTGTCCTTCATTGTCAGGTCAAACTCTTGCAATAATAAAATCCACCTGATCAACCTGGGGTTGGCATCCTTTTTTGTTAGCAAATATCTCAATGCAACATGATTAGGATAACAATTACCTTAGAACCAATCAAGCAAGAACAAAATTTTTCCAAAGTAAACACAATGGCAAGCAACTCTTTTTCAGTGGTATAATAGTTCAATTGTGCTTCATTTAGAGTCCTACTGCATAATGAATAACATGAGGTAACTTGCCTACTCACTGTCCTAGAACAGCACCTACAGCAAAGTCTGATGTATCACACATGAGTTCAAACGGAAGAGACCAATCAGGAGCTTCTAATATAGGAGCCAATGTCAATTTTTCTTTCAAAGTATTGAAGGCCACAAGGCACTCCTCATCAAATAGAAAGTTACATCCTTAGCCAGTAGGTTATAGAGCAGTCTAGAAATTTTTGAGAAATCTTTAATTAACTATTGGTAAAATCCTGCATGACCAAGAAAGCTTCTAACTCCCTTGATTGAAATTGGTGGTGGCAACTTTGCATTTAACTCAATTTTTGTCATATCTACCTCAATGCCTTTACTTGAAATAGTATGCCCAAGCATAATTCCTTGCTTCATTAAGAAGTGGCACTTCTCCCAACTTAGTGTCAAATTTATTTATATACATCTTCTAAGCACTAATCGTAAGTTATAAAGGCAATCATCAAATGAGTCTTCAAAAATAGAAAAATCATCCATAAACACCTTAATAAACTTTTCAATCATGTTAGAAAAGATGGACTTCATACACCTTTGAAAAGTTGCAGGGGCAGTGCACAAACCAAACGACATTCTCTGATATGCAAATGTTTCGAATGGGTAAGTAAAAGTGATTTTCTCCTGATCTTCTAGGGCGATTGGAACTTGATTGTAACTTGAAAAACCATCCAAAAAATACTAGTAAGCATGATCTGCCAACCTTTCAAGCATTTGATTAATAAAAGGAATAGAAAAAGTGATCCTTTCTTATGGTTGCATTGAGTTTCTTGTATTCAATACACATTCACCATACTGTAGTCATTTGCATTGGCACCAATTCATTATTGTCATTTTTAACAATAGAAATACTAGACTTGTTTGGCACCACATGCACTGGATTTACCCATTTGCTGTCAAAGATTGGATAAATAATACATGCATCCAATAATTTGATCACCTCTGCTCTCACAGCTTCCTTCATATGTGGGTCAAGTCTCCTCTGAGCTTCTCTAGAAGTTTTTGCATCATCTTCTAGCAAACTTTTGTGCATGCACACAGTAGGGCTAATTCCCTTGAGGTCTACTAAGGTCCACCCTATAGGCCCTTTGTGCTCGTTCAACACATTCATCAACTTAAGTTTCTCATCAATAGACAAGTCAGAAGAAATAATCACTAGAAGAGTATCGTTTTCACCAAGAAATAGATAATTTAAATTCTAAGATAATTGCTTCAATTCTAGTTGGGTTGATGTGATAGATGGTTTTTCACTTTTGGGTTCACTTGTGACAACCCTTCATTGGAAACTTATCCTTCTTGACATGCTCTGCTCTATCAAGTTCAGCTTTCAAATTCATCATCTCTTCATCCTCCTCTAGTCCATCTGTAGTGAGTACTAATTCTAGTTTATTTGTTGTCTCCTACTACATAAAAGTTGATGAAATAAGTGAGTCCAATTCATTAACTTGAAAACATCCACTAGGATCTGAAGGTAGTGATAAAGAATTATAAATAGAAAATTCCATAGTTTCATCTAAGACAGTCATATTCAACTTCCCATTCTCTTAGTGGTCGCCATGAAAGGGCATCCTTGAAGAATAGGCAGTTCTCTTTCTAGAATCATTCGCCTTTCTATGCTAAGCACAAGGAAATCTACAAGAATAATTAGTTTATTAATCTGCACAAGAATGTCCTCTACAATGCCTCTAGGATATTTAACTGATCTATTTGCTAGTTGTAGAGACATTGTAGTAGGTTTCAATTCTTTGAATCCAAGTTGTATATGGAAAAATGAAGGCATCAAATTAATACTTGCACCTAAGTCTAACATTGCCTTTACCTTGTTTGTCCCTCTAACAGTGATTGAAATATTTGAACTACCTGGATCCTTGAGTTTTAGGGGAAGGTTTGTTTGTAAAACTACACTGGCTACCTTTGAAACTAGAACTTTCTCATGTGGCTCATACTTACACTTCCTTGTGTTTAGTTCTTTCAAAAATTTAGCATAAGTAGGCATGTTCTTTATCATATCAAGCAAAGGAAAATTGACATTAACTTTGAAAGGATATCATAAATGTCTAAAATTTCTTTTATCGAATTTACTCTACTTTAGATTTCCTAGAAAAGGGACAGGGGGATCATACGTTGGGGGTGCTTTGTAGTTGATAGGAGGGTCAATTATTGGAAACACTGCCTTCTTTGGATGCACTTCCTCCTCAGGCTTTTTCTTCCCTTTCTCCAATCTTGTAGAATCAATTGAACTATCAGTTTGTTCTACAACCTTATTATCAATTACCTTTCTACTCCTCAGTGTAGTTATTGCTTTTGCTTGCTCTAGTTGGCTAGGTAACTTCTTAGGTGTGTGGCTCTGTACTGCTTCTCCAATTTGTCCCAACTGAGCTTCCATCTTTTTCATGGATGCCCCCTTGTTATGGAACTTGGAATCAATGTTTTGGAATTTGGTTGCATTATTTTGGAATTGGGTTTGTGTTGCTTGAATGAAACTCTAGATGATTTTTTTAAGCATAAGGTTCTTCGATTGAGGTTGAAACAAAGTTCTAGCTTGATTGTGATTTCTTTCATTGTTCCAAGAGAAATTAAGATGACTTCTCCAACTAGGATTATAAGTGTTTGAGTAAGGGTCATTCCGTGGCCTTTGGTTATAGAAGTTCATTGCATTAGCTTTCTTAGCATCACCTACAAAATGTTCATTTGAAGGGCAAACATTAGGTGAATGTCCTCAATTACCATAAAAAGAACAAACCTCTGTTGGAGCAGGTTGTGGTTGCTTCAAGTGTACCATCATAGAGCACATTGCCTTCATCTTCTTAGCCATCTCTGACATCTGCATTGATAGATCAGAGTTAGAATTTACTTCATAGAGTCCTCTAGATCAACCTCTTAAACTCTTCTGCTGAGAATTTCTCCCCAAGATCTCATATAGTTCATAAGTTTCTTCTAGAGTCGTTTCTCCCATAGCTCCACCTGCAAAATTGTCAACCATAGCTTGGCATGGTTGTGTTAGTCTATCATAGAAAAATTGGTTAAGCAACTCAAGTGGATATCTATGATGAGGGCATTGAACCAAAATTGCTTTAAACCTTTCCCATCCCTCATAGAAAGCTTCACCATCCAATTGATAGAAAGTAGCTATTTTCCTTCTCAATTTAGTAGTTTTAGCATAAGAGTAGAATTTACCAATGAACTTATGATAAACTATTCCCCATGTTGTTAATGATCTAGGGGCTACTATCATGAACCATGTCTTGGATACATCTTTTAGAATATATGGAAAACATCTCATACATAACTAATCTTCTGTTAGCCCCTATAATGAAAATGTTTGGATGGTTGCATAGAGAATGCCAATGGATCCTCCGAAGCTATTCCATGAAAAGATGGAAGCATGTTAAAATGAATATGTTTCAAGTGTCATAGTTTCTAGTATCATCATCTAATACAATGCATAAAGGTGAAATCCTATAGTAGGATGTGCTAACTCTTTCATTAATTGTTACGCTTGTAAAGCCACTTGGTTCTCCATGTTAACAGCCATGTGTACTTTGTCTCCTTTACTTAAAATCTTTGTTTCAATTTCTACTTTGTTAGCACAATCTTTGCTTAAACAATGCTACTTTGTTTCAATTTCTACTAATAATAATGTAGGGAGAGTAGTAAGAGACAAAGGTCTAGGGACCCGATTTCACCACTAGTTGGTACTCCTTTGCTAGTGGAATGTTGGATTCAATGTCTCACTTCGGTTTATTCTTTCAAAAGTAAGATTAATACCATTAGGTGTGCAAGTTGAAATCAAGTATTTTCACTTGTTCTAATTACCTATGGTGTGTAGCATAATTGAGGTGAAAACTCATTAAGCTTATGTTGTAGCGTGAATTGGAAATGGCAAAGCAAATTTTACAGCTTCTAGTTCGGGCAGCACAAGGAGGGAGCAAAAAGACATCCTCAGCCAATAGAGGTAGCAATCTCTGCTCATCTTTTCTAAGTCCAGCGTGATCCCAAAACTACCTTTCGATCATCTGCTATCAACAACTTTGCTAGACTGGGCCCCACATCAGAGTGGCCAGGGAAACATAGGCACGTATCTTCAAATGGAGACCAGGAACATTGTTTACGTCAATGCCCCTGCGGAG